>JAJEJO010001600.1:177140-187457 GCA_020662805.1 Glaucomys volans | reverse complement strand
TCAACCTGCTACAAATCATATCCAACTTCAACTTGAAGTTATGGGTCTGACCTCAATATGAATGAGAATGTAAGGTCTTTCAGAACAACAGAAAAGACTAATGCCAAACTAATATGCCAAGGAAATAGGTAAATTATTCATGAAGATGACTGAGCATAAGTAGGATGTGCCACCTCTGGTGAAACAATGAAGAAGTACAATGAGATGACTAATGTCTGGGGGCTCCAGAATAACCTCTGGATGACTGGTTTTCAGGGAAACCAGCCATGAAGTTAGAAGGATGGAACTTTCAGCTCCTCCATCCCCAGCGAGGGAAGTGCCAAAGGTTGAGTTGATCACCAATGACCAATTATTTAATCAAGCATGGCAACTAGTGAAGCCCATGTAAAAACCCAAAGGACAGGGTTCAGAGACCTGTGTGTTGTTTGACACGTGGAGGTGTTGGGAGGGTGGCATGCCTGGACAGAGTATGTAAGTCCTCCTGGCTTTCCCCACCTGTCTTATGCCCTATATATTGCTGCATATGATTCTTCATTTGTATCCTTTGCAATAAATCAGCAAAATTAAAAAACAAAAACAGGGACTGGGGTTGTGGCTTAGTGGTAGAGCATTTGCCTAGCACATGTGAGGCACTGGGTTTGATCCTCAGCACCACGCAAAAACAAATAAATAAAATAAAGGTCAAAAAACGCTTAAAAATACAGATTGCATTTGGATGGTTACCATCATAAAAAAGAAAATCAGAAAAAGAGAGCAAAGCAAACAAGTGTTGACAAGGATGTGGAAGAAATCCAGACCCTTGTGTACTGCAGGTGAGAACATAAAATGGTGTAACCACTGGAAAACAGTGTGGTGCTTCTTCAGAAATTTAAAAACAAAATTTCCACATGCTTCAGTAATTCCACTTTTGAGTAGATATCCAAAAGAATATGAAAGAAAGCAGGGTCCACAAGAGATATTTGTATACCCATGTTCCCAGTAGTGTAATTCACAAGGGCCAAGAGGTGGAACCATCCACATTGTCTACTGGAGGTGCAGGGGTGAATGCATAAGTCACAATGGAATAGTATTCAGCTTTAAAAAGGAAGGAAATTCAACACTTGCTCAGCTATCCTCACCTCAGTATACATACTCTGCAAGTTGTCTTCTCTCCTCTTGCCAAGACTTATTCTGTAGCTGCTCCCTATCTCCCCCCTGCCTTGCCTATATGTGCACATGCATATACTTGGTTCTGTTTCTGTTTCTTTGTTTGTCTCTCTCACTGTTTTTCTCTACCTTTCTCTGTCTTTATATACAATTTGTATATTAAGTTTTATTACTTTACTAATGAATGGTCCTCTTGCTCATTGATGTGGAAGACACTATGCAGTCACGTTTAGAAACAGAGTAGATAGAACTCATCTCCTTACTAGTGTCAGTCACTATCTAAGTACTTCATGGACTTGAATTCATTTAATTCCTGTTATAGTCCCTTGAAATAGGTATTGGGTTATCATCCTCAGTTCCTAAGTGAGGAAACTGAGGAGGTAGAGACAGTTGGATAACATGGGTAAACTTACGGGCAGTAGATTGTCGAAATGGGATTTGGCCCTAAGCAGTCTGTTTCAAGAGTCCATTCTTTTTCTGTACTGTCTTGGCCTCTGAAAAGACAGTTGCTGGAGTGGAGGCTTTAACGGTAGAAATGCATTTTTCTTAGTATTAAGAAATGTTCGTTCTCTCCTACCTGGATATTGTAGGGCTCTGTGAAGTTAAAATTAACATGTATGAATGGTGGTGCAGGTTTAGATCTCAATTCTTTGAACTGAGTATGGTTTCAAGTAAATGCCTATTTGATTTAAGAGACATGTGAAATTTGAAATCAAGGCTGTGTCATTAAATTTTAATTTATTCACTCAACAAACAGTGGGTGCCTCCTATTTGCTAGCCACTGTACATTAGTGAATAAGTTAGAGAGGTTGATTCATTAAATGCTTTAATTTGTAGAGGAAAGAAACTAGCTGGGTTTTTTTTTTCCCTGACAGGAAAACATTGTTTTAAAAGTAATATTTGAAAGGTACAGAATGGAATGGATCATGTTGCTATTATTGTTTGTCAGTTGCAGCAGTTTCCAAAGGATTTTCTCTTTAAATATGTGGCTGATATTTTAAATTTGCATGTTGAGTCCATCATATGTGTCTTGCATTTTATGGAGGTTTTTTAAATTGTGTTTTTATAAATTTTAATTAATTAATTAGCTTACATAGGGCACTAGGGACTGAACTCAGGGGTTCTTTGCCACTGAGCTACATCCCAGCCCTATTTAATTAATTTTTCGAGACAGAATCTGTGTTGCCAAGGCTGGCCTCAAACTTTTGATCCTCTTCCTTCAGCTTTCTGAGTCAGTGGGATTATAGGTGTGTGCCCCCATAACTGGCTTCTTTGTTCAGTTTTGAAGTACAAAAAAATGTATATATATCTTCATGACGAAAGAATTTCAGTAAAATGTAGTAAAAATTTTTTTTAAAGTTCATTTATTTTTATTCCTTCGGGATTACTCCTGGTTGTTACAGGATACTTGCAAAAAAATTTTTTTTATAGGTGGACACATACTTTTATTAAATTTTTTTTTAATATGGTGCTGAGGATTGAACTCAGTATCTTACTAGACAGAGTGCTAAGTGAGTGCTCTATCACTGAGCTACAACTTCAGCCCCAGGATATGGTTTTTAAAGAAGAAAACTTTTTTTTTTTTCCCCCAGGTAGCTACATGAAAAGTCTGATTTAATAATAAAACTTTTTGTTTGGGTGGGCCATATGCTTGTAATTCCAGCAACTCGGGAGGCTGAGGCAGGAGGATCCTGAGTTCAAAGCTAGCCTCAGCAAATATAAGGTGCTAAGCAACTGAGTGAGACCCTGTCTCTAAATAAAATACAAAGTAGGGCTGGGGATGTGGCTCAGTGGTCATGGACTCCTGAGTTCAATACACAGTACCACCCCCCTAAATTATTTTTTTTTTTAGTTTGGTAAATATATAATTGTTATGCTAGTTATTACATTTTATTTTTAACTTTTTTCTGCTAGAAACATTTTGTCATTTTGTTTTTTGACCTTTAAAAACTTCATTATTCTTACAGCGTTGTAAGAATCAAATTCAGTATTATGTGAGATTTCTTATTAAAATGTAATGATGTGAAAAATGTTAGTTATTTAACAGCCATAAGTTTTTCAACTGTTTATATCTGTAACTCCAGCGTTACCCTCCTGTTTACTTATTCTTGTTTATTCCCTTACCTTATTTCTAGCTCTCTTTTTTATCTTCTCTGTATGAAAACTTCAGGAAATACATACATTTTGGGCTCTTTAGAGTCAAACTTGTATATGCTCACATTTCTACCCTTAGTTCTTAGCTTGTATTAATCCTTTACAGAATCACTGTGACTCCGTGTCTCAACTATATCTATTTTAACTCATCTTATCTCTAGCTGTTTTAAGACTTTGCTTTTCTATCTTTTTTTTCATACACACCCTTATTAAATTTCTTTTCCCATTCTTTTTCTGCTTTGTGACTGTGTGTCCTTAAGTGGCCCAATTCTTAATTTCACCTTTGTGTGAAACCTGCTTATTAACATTTTGATTGATTTGATTTGTGTTCTTTGTAAATCTATTTCAGTGATAGTATTGATCATTACATTATATTGCAACTACTGTATCATATCTGTCTTGCTAGTTTGAGTTCCTTGAAGTCTTGGATTGTTTTGTTTATCTTTATGGATTTCTAATATGGTTTTGATGTTTGTTTTTTTTCTGAAAAATTTATACTTGCATTGTGGTACTGTGGAAAATATTAGGTGGTTGAGCTTGGATCCCAACTCTGATTCTCTATGTTGCTGTGAGTGCTTTATGCTTTCTGTCCTATTAGCCCCTCATTTCTCAATAGAATAATATGTAAGATGATGTCTATAAAGTGAGGTGTGTACCATGTTAGTGCTAGTTTCCTGTTTCTATATCTTTTTTTTTGTATTAGTATGCATTGACTATCAAAACACTCAGAAAAATGCAATTAAAAGTGACTTACACATTATGGAAAATGTATTAGTTGATGGGAAAAAAATTTCCAGAGCTTGTTAATTTAGTGGTGCTTTGATAAGTTCTTTCTCTCTGTGTGTTCTTCCATGCCCAGCATGTGCCCTGGCCCTTTGGCTAGGTACCCTCAAGTTTGAAAGATGGCTTGAAGCAAATTCAGATACCTTCCCCTTATAACGACAGGGGAGAAATTTGTTGTTTCTCCTGTCCGCTTTCTGAAAGGCAGCATGCCTCATGAATTGCATACGTGACCCCCACATCATTGTTGGGAAAGATATGAATGACTAGATTGGTCTATCTTGGTCAAGAACTATACTTGTGGGGTTGGAAAGGGATCTAGGCTCTCTGAAAGTTATATTACAGTTTGCCATTTAGAAAAAATTTGTTCTTGTTATCAAGAAAACAATAAGATGGGTTTAGGATAGGTAAATGACAGTATTTTTAGAAAATTTACAACAAACAAAACCTTTCAGTGTTCATACCTTCTTCTAAATACTCAGATACCCATGCCTGTCACATGTGGAACACAAGACATACAGTGATGAATTCTCTTTCCCCAGGTACCAAATATCATTAGTGAGAAACCATGTAAAAGAAAGTTTATATTCTAAAGAATATTTTCTTTGGTGATAAAAGTTGTAATGGTAGCAGGTATAGGAAGATTGTAATTTGAAATAAAACAGAAAACTAGTAAGACTTTTTTTAGCAGTGAATTTTGAATTTTGTTGAGTTAAAGTAGAATCCATCTATGTTAGTCAGCTTGTTCTTGCTGTGATCAAAATGCCTGACAAGAACAACCTAGAGGAGGGAATGTTTATTTTGCCTCATGATTTCAGAGATTTAATTCAAGTTCATTGCTATGGGCCCAAGATAAGGGAATTATGATGAAAGAGTGTGATGGAGGGACATTGCTCCATTCATGGCTGGCTAGGAAGTGGAGAGAGAAAGGGAAGGGGAGGAGTGGCCACAACGAAGATGCACCCTTCCAGGACAGGTTCCCAGTGACCCACCTCTTTTCAGTCTTGCCTAGCCTGCCTGTAGTTACCACCCAGTTAATCCATTCAAAGTAGGATGAACTGTTAGGTTAGCGCTCTTAATCCATTCATTTCACCTCTGAGTATTCCTGCATTAACGCAGGAGCTCTTGGGGGATATACCTCATGACAAACCATAACACTATCCAAGCAGAACTATTAGAAGATGCATCCAACTAAAGTACAAATTATGTGTATTTTTTGTTTCTGTTTTTAGTGAATGAACTCATTCTCAAACAGAAGCAAAGATTTGAGGAAAAGAGGTTCAAATTGGACCACTCAGTGAGTAGCACCGTATGTTTCAACTCTTATTACTATTTTAATAAATTCCATTTTATTGTTTTTATTTAATATTAATAGATGTTAAAGTTTAGCATATAACTGATTTTTCTTAAAGAAAAATTGTTTAAGATTGTTCTATTTAAGTAACTTTCTTGACTATATTAATAGTTTACTAGAGCGATCATCTTTTGAAAGTTCTGGTGGGATCACACTGAGGCAGAGTTGGCTTGTACTCTGTGACATTTGAAGGACTATATGGCAAAGTGGAAATAATGGGTAGATATTTGAAAAAACTGTTGAAAAGATTCTCAGTTCGAGAGGATTAGCCAAAAATTACCGAAGTCAAGTGAGCTTAAATAAATACCTTACCAAATATAAAGTTTGATAATATTGCTAGACAAATAATTAAAATTGTTACTTAATTTGAAAAGAAATTGCCCTTTCAGAGATTCTGATTTAGCATTTGTCTTTAATGTGTCTTTCATATCTGTTTTTAAAATTCATTTAAGGATGAAGAGTGTTTGCATTATAATTAAAAGGCAGTGGTGATCCACTAGTTAGGAGGAGTAGGTTGGATCATTATGTAGTATATTTTTGTTATCTGTGTAATAAGCATATAGGAAATAACAGTTAAACATTGTTTTAGAGTCTCCAAAATAATCTTAAGAAACTATTGTGTTTCTTCTTTTCATTTTTAGAATGGCCACAGATGGCAAATATTTCAAGATTTGTTGGGAACTGATCAAGATAACCTTGATTTGGCTAATGTCAATCTCATGTTGGAGTTACTAGTGCAGAAGAAGAAACAACTAGAAGCAGTAAGTGGAAGCTAAACTTAAAAAAAAAAAACCCAGTAATTTAATTTTAAGTGATTTCAAAGCTTTTGCATTGAAAAATATCTATAAATTTTCAAGATTTTTTTTTGCTGGGTGTGGTGGCGCATGCCTGTAATCCCAGCAGCTCGGGAAGCTGAGGCTGGAGGATTGTGAGTTCAAAGCCAACCTCAGCAAAGGCAAGGCCCTAAACAACTTAGTGAGACTCTGTCTCTAAATAAACTATAAAATAGGGCTGGGGATGTGGCTCAGTGGTTAAGCACCCCTGTGTTTAATCCCCACCACCAAAAAAAAAAAAAAAAAAAAAAAAAGACTTGTTTTTATTGGTCTAGAAACATCTACAAAATCATTCTGACAGATGCCCCCTTTTCAAGTTAAAGAAAAAACTCCTTTTAACCTGTCTGCAATGGTCAGTTTATATTAACAAAAGCTGAATGTTATGGACCATGAAAAAGTAAAGTTTTATTTAAGTAGGAAATAGAAATGATCAGGGCTAGGGTTGCGGCTCAGTGGTAGAGTGCTTGCCTTGCATATGTGAGGCATTGGGTTTGATTCTCAGCACCACATAAATAAATGAATAAAGTAAAGGTCTATCAACATGTAAAAAATATTAACATAAACATTTATATTGATTATTTTCTTCCAATGATTGTCTTCTTTGTCATATTCCTTTCACATTTGAGATTTAGAACGGAAAATAGAAATGATTTTTAATTCCATTAAATAATTTCAGCAGTTCTCTCTTGGTAGCAACAGTAGTCTCTGCTTAACTAAGAACATTTATAGAGATGTGTGTATCTAAATATATCTTGTTTTATGTAGTTAAATGAAAATGAAAGGTAAAATTGTGTTTGTTTAAGTAAGTGTAAAAAATTGTAAAATGGGGCCAGACGAGGTAGTGCACGCCCATAATCCCAGGGGCTCAGGAGGCTGAGGCAGGAAGATGGCAATTTCAAAGCCTGCCTCAGCAAAAGTGAGGTGCTAAGCAACTCGGTGAGACCCTGACCCTAAATAAAATACAGATAGGGCTGGGGACGTGGCTTGGTGGTGGAGTGCCCTTGAGTTCAATTCCTTAAAAAAAAAAAAAAAAAAAAATTGTAAAATGGGTAGTTGGATATATTAGGAATTGAATGTAATATAATAAAGGTAGTACACACCTTACCATAAATAAATATCCTGACAGAGCTAATGCGTGAAGGGTATATAACTTAAGACAGGGTGACTGAGTAGCTTACATATGCAGAAAGCATGAGCTGATCAGCCAAATTGAGATTAGAACTGTGTCTTCTCTGGAGAACTATAAGCAAATGAGATCTTCAATGTTGTTGGGAGTCTTTTTTCATTCCTCTGGTGTTTACTTTGTTGGTGCAGGTCTGATTTTCTTTTCTCATAGATTTTTATCATGTCATCTGCATTTTGCTTTTATTTATTTTTTTATGAAAGAAGGTCTTTTGTTTTAAATTTCATTTTAAATTCTGTGGGTAGATTCTGCTTAATTTAGCTGAGATCTGAATACTGCTGAATAGGGTGGGAATATTTTGGTGGGGAAAAGAGTGTTGAGGTTAAGCCAGTGAGAATGGGTGTATTCCCTGAGACTGGGCATAATTTCTGTGTTTTTTCTTTTTAAATTTTATTTTATTTTCCCAGTACTGGGGATTGAACCCAGGCACACTCTACCACTGAGCTATATTCCCAGACTGACTTCAATCTTGCAATCCTCCTGAGGCCTCATCCTCCTGAGTTGTTGGGATTACAAGCATGTGCCACCAGGCCTGATCCTCTTATGATTTTAGACATAGTTTTCTTTTAGCATATGCTATGTGTGGGATGGGGTGTTAAGGACTGTGGACAAGACTGGTTTGGGTGTGTATTTAGATAAATTAAGTAAATATTAACAGTATAAACAGTATAAGGGATGATAAAAACCAAAGAAAATGGGAGAAGAGACTGGCAGGAATATTTTGTAAGCTATAAAGCAGATGAATGCAAACTAAAAGATTTATAGATCTGATAAAACTGTATACTAAGCCAGCAGTGGGGAAAGAGCTAAGAGCTAACCCTATTTATGTTGCAGGGAGAGTTCCTCATTTGGAGGCATGAGGTACTTTATATATTAAAGATATATCACATTTGCATGTCATCATTTTTCTTTTTCCTGAAGGACGTACTTTATTATTCTTTAGTGAGGTCTGCTGGTAATGAATTAATACTTCAATATATTTAAGTCTTTATTTGACCATTGTGTTTGAAAGGTACTTCTGTATGAATGTAGAATTCTAGGTTGACTTTTTGAAAGATGTTACTTCACTGTCTTCTGCCTTGCATTGTTTCAGATGAACAGGCTACTTTTTTTATTCTTATCTGTGGTCTTCTGAAGGAAATATGTTTCTCCCAGTTCATTCTTTTTATGCCTTTAAGTGTTTATGATGTACCTTGGTGTAGGATGATCTTCACCCTGTTTCTAGTTATTGGGAATCTTTGAACTTCTTGAATATTTAGGTTTATAGTTTCCTTCAGATTTAGAAATCTTTCAGCCATTATTCAAATATTTTTTGTTCCCTCTTCCATGTGGAAACTTCAGTTATACACTTATTAGTCTGAAGTTGTTTCACAGACATTAAAGAAGCATTTTGTTTATTTTTGTTAGATATTTTTCATCTATTTAGTTCATTTTAGATATTTCCTCTTGTTATTTTCAGGTTCAGTAATCTTTTTGATTTTCTCTCTCTCTCTCTCCTGAACATGCTTATTGTTTTATCTAACTTCTAGAACATGCTTCCTTAAAATGTTGCTTTAATCTTTGTCTTCTCTTGTCTGTGTCTGCATCTGCTTCTGTAGGTTGACCTTTCCTCTTATTTTGAGATACATTTACCTGCCTCTTTGCATGTTTATTAATTTACTTATTGGATGCCAGAAATAATTAATTTCATCTTGTTCTATATTGGAAATTTTTGTATTTCTTTGTACATTTCTGAGCTTTGTTCTGACATGTAGTTATTTGGAAATAATTTGCATCTCTTGAAATTTGTTTTTAAGTGAGACAGAGCAGTTCTTTTGTTTAAACTAATTTTGCCCAACTGCTAACACAACCTCTTCGGGTGTTCTTCCTAACTTCTGTGTATTTCTAGATTTTTTTTCACTCAGGCTGCTGGGAGCATATATTTCTGGTCCTTTGAGAGCTATTGTTTCATATAATTGAACTGATACTTTGCTAAAGGTAGGAATGTAAACCTTAGCTCCTCTTCTGTCAGTTTAGCCAAGAGTGGGAGCTCACATGCTTTTAGTTCTTTGAAATTGCTTGTGATTTTCAGGATATGGTCTATTTTGTTCAAATGTGACACTTGCACTTGAAAATAATTTGTTTTGGTGCTTTATAATATTATGCAGAATTGGTTAATCTTATACAAATCTTTTTTTCCTCTTGCTTTATCAACTATTGGTAGAGGTATATTAAAGTTATTTTGATTGTCTGCTTTTCTTTTTAATTCTGTGATTTTTTTTGTTTCACATATTTTGAAGCTCTGTTATTAGGTGTATATAATTTAGGATTCTTACATTTCTTGATGAATTATTTGCTTTATCATTATGAAATGTATTATTTTATTGCTAGGAACAGTCCTGACTGTGATGTCTACTTTGTCTGATATTGATATATCAATAGCACCTTACTTATAATTGTTATGTTCTTCATCTTTTACTTCCATTCTATAATTTTCCTTATAATGTGTGTATATTAACAGTGTATGTGATTTATTTCCGTTTTTTTTAAAAATACAGTAAGCTCATTTAATTCAAATGCAATTTAAGTCCATTTAAAGTGTGTGTGTGTGATGTGTGTATTTGTGTTTATGGTGTTGGGGATGGAACCCAGAACTTGCACATACTAGGTAAGTACTCTACAACTGAACTGTACCCCCAGTCTCTAATATTATTATATTATTGATAAGGTTGGGTTTGAGTCTGCTTCATGGTGTTTTTTTTCCATTTCTTCCATCTATTCTCTTTTTTTTTTTTTTGTTTTGCCTTTTATAGAAATCATTGAGATTTTAGTTTTGCATTTTAGTAAGCCATTCTTTTCCTTTTTTTTTTTTTTTTTTTTTTTTTTTT
>JAJEJO010001600.1:99628-177040 GCA_020662805.1 Glaucomys volans | reverse complement strand
CACTCCACCACTGAGCCACATCCCCAGCCCTATTTTGTATTTTATTTAGAGACAGGGTCTCACTGAGTTGCTTATGGCCTCCCTAACTTGCTGAGGCTGACTTTGAACTCGCTATCCTCCTACCCCAGCCTCCTAAGTGCTGGGATTACAGGCATGCGCCACCGTGCCCAGCCCATTTTTTTTTTTTTGCATGGTTTTTTATTGTATTTTTAAAGGTTCCTGTAAAGTTTACAAAATGTCTTTTTTTCCACAATCTTGAGTTTATAATACCACTTCAAAGATAATATATTTATAGTCAACCTTGAATATTTAGTATACCACTTTAAAGAAAAACATAAAGCTTTAATTTATTGCCAAAGTGCTTTTTTGGATTCAAACTATGTTATAAGCTCTGCTAACTATTGTTGTTTTTGCCTTAAACAGTTAATAGTCTTTTGAAGATGTGATTTAAAAAAATTTCATCACCCTTTCATTGTTTTCTCAGATCTGGGCTTCCATCTGTCTCATTTTCCTTTTATCTGTGTAGCTTTCTTTACTATTTATTGTAAAGTTGATTGTTTTGCTATATACAGAAGCCTAGAGGTTTTCTTATTTTCACTTACCACTTTAATGATACGTTCGTTGTCTTTTTGCTTCCTTTGTTTTTCATGAAATCGGAAATAATTTTTACTGGTCTACTAAAGATAATATGTTCCTGTTTTCTGTTGCTACTTTTAAGATTTTCTTTTTGACATTGGTTTTCAGCAGTGTAACTATGATATTCCTAGGTTTCATTTTCTCTATATTATCCTGGTTGGGTATCATGGAATAGTAATATCTACTTTTTGAATATTCTCAGCCATTGTTTATTCAGCACTATGTTCTTTCTTTTTTCTCTTGATTTTCAGTGATATAATGTTACCAAGTTTCATTAATCACATATTTCTGATGCTCTGTTCTTTTTTAATTTATATAAATAAAATATAAAATAAATATATAACAAAATTAATTATGCATATTTATATTCTGTGTATTGATTAAATGGAATATATTGAACTTTCTTTGAGTTCTTTATTCCTTTCCTTGGTTTTGTCCAATGTGCTTCTAACCTCATGCAGTGTTTTCAGTGTTTTTTCCTCCTCCCCATGCCCTTCTTTTTTGGAACCCAGGAGGAGAACCCAACCCTAGTGTTTTTCCTTAAATTTGTAAAATTTTAGACATATTTTTCATTTCTAATATTTACATTTCTTTCATTTCTTTTCTGTAATTCTTCATCTTTTACTTATTTTGTCCACTTTTCCTCTCAATTCCTCTCAACAATTTATAGGAATATTTTAATGTCCTTTGTTGCTGCTTTTAGCATCTGGATTATCTGCATTTCCTTCTGTTGTCCTTTTTATCCTTTGACTTTCCTAGTACTTTTTCTGTCTTCTTTCCTATATATTCTACATTCATGAGTGGTATAGACACTAAAGTAGTTAAAATATGTTTTCCCTGAACAGTCTGACTTTTTCTTTATCTAAAAGAAAGAAAGGATGAGAGACTTTTTTTTTTTTTGGTCTAAATCAGGATTTTACCTGAGTTAGGGCTCAATTGCTGCTTGAGTTGCTTTCACTTTATCACTTTATTGGTTTCTGATAATAATATTTTTTTAGTTCATATATTTTTTGTTATTGTTACTGTAGAGGTAGCCTTTCACATTTTAATCTGAAGTAGGTCTGTTCCTTTTTTTTATATTTAGTTTTCAATGGATCTTTTATTTTATTTATTTATATGTGGTGCTGAGTATTGAACCCAGGGCCTCACACATGCCAGGCAAGCACTCTACCACTGAGCCACAACTCCAGCCCCTGTTCCTATTTTTTTTTAATGTGAGTTTTATATTATGAAAGTGTTATGTGTGATACTAGTTCTTCCAAATTTTATTCATTCTATGAACTATTGTGACTTTTTACAAATATTCTTCTCATGTTTTGAAGCACATGTATTCTTAAATTGTTTGGGGTTTTGTTTTAGTCAGCCTTTTCACTGATGGTGACTAAAAGACTAAAAAACAGTTTTAGAGGAGGAAAAGTTTATTTGGGGTATCACCATTTCAGAGGTCTCAGTTCATAGATGACTGACTGCATTCCTCAGGGCTTGAAGTGAGGCAGAACATCATGGTGGAAGAGTGTGGTGGAGGGAAGCAGCTCACATGATGATTAGGAAGTGGAGAGGGACTCCACTCACCAGACAAAAAATATATATCAGAAAGGCGCATCCCCAGTGGCTCGCCTCCTTTAGCCACACCCTTCCTTCCTTCAGCTAGAGTTAGTCCCACCAGGGGATGAATTCACTGGGTAAGTCTCTCCTAACCCAATAATTTCTCCTCTAAACCTTGCATTGTCTTACACTTGAGCTTTTGGGGGACACCTCAAATCCAAACTGTAACAGGTGTATTTATGTTCTTTATATTTAATTTTTAATTGGTTGTTCATATCTTCTAATTTTTTTCTTTTAAAATCAGTTTGTAATACAATAGCTGTACTCCATTTGTGTTCAATGAATCAAAAAAAATCAGTTTGTAATAAAAAAACCTATCTAGTGCAGAGAAAAGTATTAATTTACTAATGAGATTATGGATTTTTCATTTTTCTTTCCATTTTTGCACTTTCAGTTTTATATCCTACACTGTATTGAACACGTAGAATTGGGAACTCCTTCACATATAAGACAATTCATTGCTTAGTCTTTCTTTAGAGCTGTTCACTTTTCTAAACAGCAGTATTTAAAAATTGTTTTGTTGTGTTATGCCAGGGGCTTTTATGCCCCAGGACCACACAGCAAGGTAAACTTCTGGCTGAGTAAAAGATATTTTTTTCCCCCTTAAATTTGTAAAGAACAAATGAGAAATATTAAGAAAAGTGGATTTATGTGTGGTAAGCAGATCATTTGTAGGAAAGAGTAATATGGAAAGTTGAATATTTGGGAATGAATTTCCTGAAACTTTCTGTGCCCAACATACTCTGGAAGATCTTTGTACATTCTCAGGTGAATTTGTAACCCAGCTTGGAGGCTGCTGTTGATTATGCAACTGAAAGTGAATATTATTAAAATTTTTTCTTTTGAATTAGATTTAAAGAAAATAATGTGTTGATATGGAGAAAAATTATCGCCTGAATAATTGTTTTGTCATATATGGGGTGTGATAAAATGACTCAGTTTGAGAAAGGTTCCCTGCTTATTTTGGGGGGAGGGAATCTGAAGCCAAGCAGGGAACACACACACAAAATTAGGGTGTTTGGGTTGGAATACTGGAACCCTTGACTTCTGTTACCACACCTGAAAAGTTCTTTTTTCCTCTTTCTTTCTCTCCCCAGGCTTCTTACTTCTACTTCCTTTCCCTTCTCTTAAACGAAGTTATAAACACTTGCAATTTACAATGTCAAATGTTATTAATAAACAGGGTTTATAGCAAACATTAGCATTCCCTTGTTTCATCATTTCCTGTCTCTATCAATTTCCTATATACAAGCTTTTCCATTTTTAATTTACTTTTACATTTCTATTTGTTTTATTTTTAAAGTCAACATAAAAATTGTGCATATTTATGGGGTACCTTTTGTTTTGATACGTGTGTATCCTGTGTAATGTTCAGATCAGTGTAAACCTATTTTCTAAAGATTTGTGGTTTCTTTGTGGCAAAAATATTCAAAATTCTCTTTTTTTGAAAAATGTATTGTGCCTTATTATCTTTAGTAATTCTACTTTGCAAAAAATAACACTCTTGTTTCATTCTATTTGGAAAGTTTTATGCAAGTAGAAACATTTCTCTCCTCAACATGCTAGATGTTCTGTTGAAAAGTTACTGTAGAGCTCATAAAGCGTGGGAGGATGTTCTCATGTAAATAAAATCATAACAACCAAATTATACATAATAAATATAAAAAGATCATCTTCATGTTACCATGTTTTACAGATTTGTTTAATTGTAAAACATTAGTTCAGTTGTGTTTTGTATTTTTAATATTCTAATGTGATTGTCAGTTTTTGTCTTCCTCTCCCCTTATTTGCCTTGTTTTAAAATTTTCATTGGTCTGTTTCATTTGTTATCCTTTTAAGTGCAAAGGTTCCTACTCTTTCCCCATAAGGATAGATAAATTTGGGGAATGGGTGTGAAGTGCTGGTGCTTTTTTTAAGTATGTATTTTATCTTAGTGATTCTTCAAATTTTAATGGGCTTATTTTTATCATCTGGGCCCTCATCAAACAGATTCCTGGATCTTTTCTACAGCAAGAGAATTAGCATTTCTAAAATCTGACCCTGTCTGTATTTTAACAAATGCCCCAGATAATTCTGTTGCGTAGTGAGGGAAATGGAAGTTTTATTAGTCTCATATGTATTTTCGTTTTGATATTGCTCCACTAGATTTTTTTAATTCTCTTTCAAACAAACATTTAAAAATTATATTGGTCATGAACTGTCTCTTATAATTACTCTGTTTTTACCTTTGGATATTCTTTTTACATATATTTATCATATCACTTGGTTGTTTTGGTGAATTTTGACAGTAAAATACAAATACTTGTGTTTTTATGTTTTGATGTATAGTAAATGTCAACCCTTATAATTGTTACTTATCTATTTCATTTAATTTCAATTACCAATTAGGAATATTTACACACACATGCACACACACCCCTGCCATTTATGATCAAAATCTTTTTCTTTTTTTTTTTGAGGTGCTGGGGATCGAACCCAGGGCCTTGTGCTTGCAAGGCAAGCACTCTACCAACTGAGCTATATCCCCAGCCCAATAAAAATCTTTATTTCCAAACGTTTGGTTTTGACTGAAATTTTCTACAAAAATATATTAATTCTCACATCCACTGAGTAGATAATAAGTGGTAAATTTGGCCTTTGAAAGGTATAAGTTTCTCTATTTATTATGCTTACTCCTGCAAAAGGAAGTTTTTATGGGAAAAGTGATTTTTATGTCAAGAAAATGTTAGTTCCTGTGAGTTTTGTCTTGATTGGGGAAGAGAAGCATTCCTGAGAAATATATTTTTCAACATGGTAGAACACATGTTTCTTAAAATTAATTTCAGTTATTTTCATCAAAAATTGTTTGCTTTTTGAAATATCAACCAGCAAGTGGGAAAACTGTTTAGCTAAAAGCAGTAGACTAACTGAAATGAGTGCATAAAGTTGATTGGTATTGGTTATGCTGTGGTGTTAGTGAGAACCCTGAATTCAAAGTTTATATTTTTAAAAGAACAATTGCAATTTTCTGTTGTAGGAATCACATGCAGCTCAGCTACAGATCCTAATGGAATTCCTCAAGGTTGCAAGAAGAAATAAAAGAGAGGTATATTATTTTGTGTTTTACATAATATTTTATTTACTATTTTTGACTGTTCTTTTGAAAAACATTTCAGGCTAAAGAAATCTTTAAATACTAAGAACATTTGACTTTTCAGGAACTTTTCTTAGGCTTTGTTAAGTTGTTTTACAGTTTGATTTTTTTAATCCTTTGGAGATGTGCTGAAACGTTTTCAGAACGATTTACACTAGTGACAAACCTTAAAGCTATAAAAACAGAAGATAGAATTATAAAATGGCAGACTACCATTTATCATGAAAAGAAAACTTAGGGAAATTTAATTAAAACCTTTAGTGTTATAGTTTTTGTTATAGGAAAAAAAAATGCATGTGGGGAAAAATAAGTAAAACATAGCCACATATTTAGAACTTGGAAAGTCTAAGTCATGCAGAGTAGCTAAAAAAGTTTTATATTAACTGTTTTAAAACAGTGTTCTAATTTAACATAAAATTTCTCAGTCATTTCACATATGTATAAAATATAGGAAAATCAAACAGGCAGAGAATCCTGTCATCTGCATAGCATGCTACAGTTACTCTGAAATCTGTTTTTTTCTTTGATGTCTTAACTATCTCAAATCTGTGGTATTTTTACTTTAAAAGTTGTCTAATTTGGGCACTTTTTACTCTTTGGAAAAAAGCATAACTATTATGTGCTGTGTTCTTGACTGTTTTATTTTTGAAAATAAAAAGATAAGAGAGGTTTTTATTTTGATGAAATAGTCTAAGTGTGCATTGCCAGAACTTAATTTCCCTTTTGGTTATTCATTGTGTCCTGTTCTAAACTTTTTCTGACATGGTTCAGATTAGATTAGTCTGGATTTTGCTGGAGATGACAGCTAAATACTCAATGTGATTTGCGACTCTATTTGTCTTAATTTTAACTTTTGCTAAGTCATCAATTATGATTGTAATGTCTGTTTATGGAAACATCTTCATTGTATGTTTAAGATTTTAAGATTTATTTGTGTCTGTGCAGTTTTTTTTTTAATCCACCCCCCTTTGGGTGGGAGAGGAGATGGGATCTAGTCATTCATTTGTTTAAATGTTTGTAGCATAGTACTTCTTAAACTACATTGTGCATGAAAATCACTCAAGGATGTTGTTCAAATGCAAGTTCTCACTAAGGGGATCTTTTTGAATCCTGACAATCTGCATTTATAACAAGGGCCATGAATTTGAAGTTCGTGGTCCTTGGACCACACTTCGGCAAGACAAAAAATGTTATAATATAAAAGTTAATCCAACATTCACATGCTCAACATTTTTTGCTATAGAAAATTCTCTGGAAAAATGACAAATTTTTATATTTTATATCAGACTCTTTTAAACAGAATGTGAAATTGTGTTGCAGTTATTTTGCATTTTTCTTTATCGTCTTAGGCTTTGGACTCATTTTCCTTTCCACACATGAAACTCATTGGTTTATTCCACACTTACACAAGGGTGTGACTATCTAAAAGGGGAGGGTCTTTGGAGGCCATCATAAAATCTGCCTATCATAGCATTTTATATTTTAAATGTATTGAGATTTTCATCTTTTTGTCTTCTGTCATGTGTAACTGAACAAAAGGACTTTGGGTCCCATGTAAAAGCCAGGCTTATCTGTTCAAATCTGTACCAGCATTTGAACAATTGCTTTATATTTCATTTGATTTAGTTTTGAAACAGAATTTGGGGCATTTTAGGTACTACTTTTTTGAATAGAATAGTTTGATGAGACTTCGTTACCTTTTGGTTTTATTTGGAATGTAACTGAATTAAACTTTTTACATGAAATAAAACACAGAAAAGTACATAAATCAACTTAAAAGAGAATGATCATCTGTGCAACTGCTGTCCTGAGTAAACAACAGAATATTGCTGGGACTACTAAAATGCCTGCCTATACTCTTTTCAGATTATGACTTTCTCCCTTTCCTACTAGGTGACCAATATCCTGATATTTACAATGATCTGTCCCTTGCCTTTCTTTAATATTTTGCTGCTTAAATATTTATGTCTCTCTATATTTGAGCTTTCTGTAAATGTTTTGTGCAGTTTGTAATCTTTTGTTTTTTTCTTCTTTGACTCAGTGTTCAAATTCATCCATACAGTTGTTTATGACTATAGTTGATTTTGATTGCAGAGTGATTCATTACATGGATATGCCATATGTTCATAAAAATAGATGGTGATGGACATTTGGGTTGTTTCAGTTTTAGGCTATTCATAAACAATGGTACTTACATACATATGTATCCAGGTATGTGTTAGCATCCATATATATGGGATATATTAAAAGTGGAATCAGTGAGTCATAGGGTATGTGTATCTTCAAATTTAATAATGCCAAAATGTTTTCCTTAGCAGGTTGTATTAGTTATTCCTCCTACAGACATTGCATGAGGGTTTCTATTGTGCTGTATTCTTGATAGAGGTTGGTATCAGTAGACATTTTCCGGTTTAGTTGACCTTGAGGTTTTAATTTGCATTTGCTTGGTGACTAAGGAGGTTGAGCACCTGTTTATAAAATTAATCTGTGTCTGAAGTACTACTTAAGACATTTTGTAGTTTTTCTGTTTGTTTTTTATTTAATGACTTGATATTTGTATATTCTAAATATAAGTTCTTAATCAGACGTATTCATCACAAATATCTTTCCTTCTAATTGGGCTGCTTTTTTCACTCTTATATTTATTAACAAATTTCAAACTCAGTTATTTTATATTTCCTGTTAAGAGTGTCTTTTGTGAAGATTTCTTCACCTGTAGTTATGAAGATTTTTTCCTATATTGTCTTTTTCTTGAAACTTTGTTCTTCTGTCTTTTACATTTAGATCTATACTCGGAGATATATTTTTGTGTATGATACCATGTATAGGGATCTTTTCATATGGCTACCCAGCTGTCCAAAGCATTCTTTTTTATTAAGAAGTTCATCATTTTAACTGTTGCTTCAACATTTCACCTGTGTCATACATCCTTTGATTATATATGCATGTGTGTGTCTCTAGGCTCTCTTTTCTGCTCCACCGTTTTTGTCTATCCTTGGGCAGTACCATATTTTATTGATTACTAGAACTTTAAATTACTTCTTTCTTCAGGAAACTAGGCTATTCATGGCTCTTTATATTTCCATATTACTGGTTGATTAGAATCAGCCAGTATATTTCCATGGTAAACCTGTTGTGATTTTATTGGGATTATTTTGTAGATAAATTTGGAAGAATGTATCTTTAAAATAATTGTGTCTTGTAATCCATGAACATGTTATTTCTGTTTATATGTAGGTCTTTAAAAATACCTGAAAATTTTGATATTTTTTAGGGTATCAGTCTTACATATCTTTATTCTAGATTTAGTCATTTTTGATGCTATTAAAAATGATGGATGTATCTTTAATTTTAGATTCTTACTGTTGCTGGTATGTAGAAATACAGTTGATTTTTTTACATAGTTTTTTAAAATATCCACCATCCTTGTTAAACTTTCATTAATTCTACTTTATTTGTAGATTCTTTTATGTTTTCTGTGTACACATCATAATCTGCAAATAATAAGAGTTTAGTGTCTTTCTTTATGATCCTTATATCTTTTATTTATTTTTCTTGTCTTACTCTGCTGGCTAGGACATCCGGTACAATGATGAATAGAAGTGGTGATAGCTGGGCATCCTAGTCTTGATGCTGATCTCAAAGTGAAAGCATTCGACGTGTCACCATTAGGTATGATGTTTTCTGTAGGTTTTTTGTAGGTACTTTTTAATCATTCAAAGAAATAAATTTCTACTCCCAGTTTACTAAGAGGATTTTCTTTGCTTTAATTATGAGTGTAGTTGAGTACACTCAAATTTTGGGGCATCTGAGGCAACCATATGATTTTTTTTTCATTCTGATAATGTGAATAATTATATTGGTCTAATATTAGAAAGTCAATCAATTTTGCACTCAAAGCAACCAGCTGTTCTGACTGTCTGACTGACCCAGGAGTATCTTTTCTTAGAATGTGTATAGTTTTAGGAAACCCCATCAGGACAATTGGTTGAGCCTCTTTGCATCCTTTTGTGGAAACCAAACTTGGTCATTATACATATTCTCTTCTACACAGTTTGGATTGTTAATACTGTTTAGGATTTTTCCTTCTGTGTTTGTGAAAGAGTTTGTGAGATTGTTTTTTTTCTTACACTTACCTTGGTGCAGTTTTGCTATAAAGGTTATGTTAGCTTTATATTTTCAGATGAGTTGGGAGTTACGCCCTCTTTTTCTTTTTCTTGGAAGAATTTGTATAGTCTAGGATCAGTGTCTGTTGAATTTTTAAAGATCTTGCTAGAGAAGTCATACACCTATGATTTGTTTGCTGGAACTTTCAAATTATTGGTTCAGGTACTTGAAAGTTTATATGCTTTTTAGGTTTTTGTTTTATATATCACTTTTGATAAGTTATGCTTACTTTGAGTTGTCTACTTTATCATAATTTTAAAACATATTGCCTTAAGATTGGTCTTAATTTTTTAGTGGTCTTAGTTTTTTAGTGCGCCCAGAATTTTTAGTGATGTCTTTCTGTGTTCCTTTTTGTTCTTTTTTTCTTGATCAGTTCTTGCCAGGGATGGATCAATTTTGTGAATTTTATCTAAGACCCAACTTCTGGCTTTGTTTATCCAGTCTCTTTCATGCTTGTTTTCCATTTTGTTAATTTATGATCTTTATTATTTCTTTCCTTCTACTTTAGTTTTATTTTTTTTTCCTTTCTAATTCGTTGAATTGGATGCACATATTATTCAGATTGCTTTTTTTGTATAGGTGTTTATGACCATAGTTTCTTTTTTATATTTTTTATTTGTTCTTTTTAGTTATGCATGACAGAAGAATCTATTTTGACATATCAAACATACATGGGGTATAACTTCTGATTCTTGTGGTTGTACATGATGTGAATTTATACTGATTATGTATTCATCTATGAAGATAGGAAAGTTATGTTCAATTCATCCTACTGTTTTTCCTATTCCCAACACCCTCTTCCCTTTATTTTCCTTTGTCTAATCCAATGACCTTCTATTCCACCCCCTCATCCTCTGCTTATTGTGAGTTAGCATCTGTATATCAGAGAGAATATTCAACCTTTTGTTTCTTGTGATTGACTTAATTTCATTTAGAATGGTAGTTTCCAGTTCCATCCATTTACAAGCAAATGCCATAATGTCTTTCTTCTTTATGGCTGATATTCCATTGTGTTTATCTACCCCATTTTCTTTATCCATTCATCTGTTGAAGGGCACTTAGGTTGGTTCCATAGCTTTGCTATTGTGAATTGAGCTGCTATAAACATTAATGTGGCCAGGTCACAGGTTGTATGCTGATTTTAAGTCCTTTGAATATATGCTGAGGAGTGGGATGACTGGGTCATACGGTAGTTCTACTCCAGGTTTTCTGAGTAATCTCCATACTGCTTTCCAGAGTGGTTGCACCAATTTGTGGTCCCACCAGCAATGCATGAGTGTACCTTTCTCCCCATATCCTCGCTAACATTTATTGTTACTTGTATTCTTGGTAATTGTATGGCCATAAATTTTTCATTTTTTTTAAATTTTAGTTATATCTAATGATCTTGTTATAGTATTTTGTGTTATTATTTATTCCAAGAGTTTTTAATTTTTATTACAGTTTTTTCTTGAACCTCTGGATTTCTTAGAAATATACAATTTTATCCTTCAACATGAGGATTGTCTGGTTTTTTTCTTATGGATTTTTTTATGTAGTAAAAATACTTTTTTATTCCTTTGGATATATCTGCCATACCACCTGGTAATTGGATAGATTTTGAAATATCTGTGTTTAAAAGAATGTTTTCTGCAGTTGCATGGTGCAGTGTACAGTTGCTAACTATGGAGAAAATGTTCTGCTTGCTCACTTTAGTGTTCTTACTGTATCAATTACTGAATCATTATATATGAGGTGAGTTTTGGACTTATTTTTAATCCATTGTCTGTCTCTGTCTTTAATCGTGTATTTAGATGATTTCCTAAATATAAATGTTATAGCTTAAAGCTGCCATATTATTACTGTTTTGTTTCTTTCTTCCTCATCTCTCTTCTTGTATCACTCATTCCCCTTTATCTTTTTCTTTTTGTTCTTTTTCTCTCCTGTGGGTTCTTGATCTTTTTTTCAGAATTCTAATTTGAATCATCTGTAATTTTTTTGAGTGCATTACTTTGTATAATTTTTCAGTGGTTGCACTAGTTTTACATCATGCGTTTGTAATTTATGACAGAATACTGGTGTTGACGTCCATTTACATTTGCTTATAAGTAAGCTGCCTTATAACTTGTCCCTTCTCTACTCTTTATTTATTTTTGGTCTTGCTTATTCTGTTTTCTTCTGAACATTAAATGAAAATTTCTCTGGGAGGGCTAATGAAGTCTTAAAATGAAGCCTGCCATTAGGTAATTAAGGACATGTATGGTTGAGGATGGTGGTATGGGACAGTAGGGTTTTGGCTTCCTAAAGTGTGTACTTCTCAGCTTTTGCTAGTAACTCTTTTTGGAATTTCTGCACATGGAGTTTTGCTGTTCCTTTACCAGCTTTTTCAACTTAAAATGTAATAGTGTATTCTTTTGTTCATTTTGGAATAATTATATATAATTTATTCCTAATTATATTGACTTCTAAAAACCAAAATTCATGTAATGAGTTTAATACTGAAACATCTTTATCAAACTAGTAATGAAGGTCAAGTAAATGAGTACTGAAGATACCTACCTGCACCTAAGCAGATGTCAATAATAAAGGAATAAAAAATTTTGAATTCTTCACATTTTCATATTTTTTTAAAAAAATATTTTTAATTGTAGATGGATACAATACCTTTATTTTATTTATTTTTTATGTGGTGCTGAGGATCGAACCCAATGCCTCACGTGTGGAAGCGCTCTACCACTGAGCCATAGCCCCAACCCACATTTTCATATTAATTAGCATTTCTGAGACTTTTCTTTACTTTGTTTAAATGTTTCTGTATATTTTCTTTTGCCTTTTGACATTAAGAATGCTTGCTATTGATACCTTAAGACCATCCTCTGAAGTAGCATTGTCTTAGTTCTTTATCTCACATATGAATTATGTTTTTAGTAATTCCAAACTCCATGACATTGTTAGGGCAATTTTAAATTCAGGAATTTGTCATTTCTAATTCGTGGTTGATTTTCATTTAGATAATAATAGTTTGGCTTCATGCGCTTTTTTTTGTTGTAGCTCCACAACGTTCTTGTACTTTTATTCCTTCTTTTTTTCTAGGTTCTGCTTATTGTGATGTTTGCAGAGTTTAGCCATTTGTTTTTCTTTCTATTTCTTTTGAATAATAAGTCTTGTATAATTTGTCTTTTGTCTTTTTTCCATTTGCTAGTACTAAAATGTCTTGTATTGATGCTCTATTATAAGAGAATCTCATCTTGAAGTGGAATATATATAAAGTTCCAAATATCCTTTTTAAACAGTTTCCATTTCTTCTCACTTTTTTTTTCTTTTCACTGCTTCTTAAGTGACACATTTTCAGACCTTTATTTATAAGTTACATCTTTTTATTTTACTTGTGATTATATTACATATAATACATACGTATTCATGATACATAGTATATATTATGCAACATATTCATCAGGGCAGCACTCACGTCTTAGTTGTTTCATTTTAAATAAATCTCATGAAATGGTTGTTTTCTTTCTTTTTCTTTTTTTTTTAAGTAAGAATTGCTTAAGCCATGTGTGGTGGTGCATGCCTGTAATCTCAGTGGCTCTGGAGGCTGAGGCAGGAGGATTTTGAATTTAAAGCCAGCCTCAGCAACTTAGGAAGACCCTGTCTCTTAAAAATGAAATAAAATTTAAAAAAGGCTGTGGCTCAAGTGGTTAAGTGCCCCTACATTCAGTTCCTAGCATCAAAAAACAAAAAATCTTTGAGTATTGACAGTTTTATATAGTTCAGTTTATTTATATGGGTCTTTATAGCATTATACAGCAAAAGCTTTGGGGCACTAGGAAGATGGGACATTATCTATGGAGAAAAGGACAGAGTTTATATTTTGTGATTTCAGTTCACAGTGAAATTTCTTCTGGCATTTCATCTTCAAAGTTATTTTAAATATTAATTTGATCTTTTGATCTCACTCATGTATTATGAGTGAGGTTTGTTAGTGGTGGCATTACAGGTGTTTACTTGCATCCTTTTCTTAGATGTATTTTTTAAATAAAGAGCCCTCACAATAAAGCATTTGCAATTCTGAAATAAAGATTTCAGAAATAGAACATTTCAGAGTAATTAAATGAAAATGATGAGAAGACAATGAGAGTGCTTTGCAGAATGAGAGTTTGGAAGCACTGGGATTGTAAATGGTCATGAGCCAAAAGCCTTCAGTGATGGTGGGGTAAAACGGATAGTTATGGATGGCTGAAATGGGTAGAGAGTGATTTAGCTACCTCATATGAACTATACAAGAGTATGTCTTATGTTAGGATGGAAATTAATTGTTGGAAATGACAGTGAAATGGAGAAGTTGTGAATTCCCCCTAGTCCTATGACTATGCACATTAAGGAATTTCTCAGTTGATCAACTTTTATTTAAAAGAGTTCTAAGACAGGTAGTATCGTCAAGGAAGAAGAATGTTTTAGTTAAGGTAGTAGTATTATGCAACAAATTTTAAGGTGGATGAAAGTTTATTAACGTAGATGGAGAGTGAAAGCATTTGGCAATGCTTTTTTTAACCCCTGATTTCTCTGATAATATACTCTCTTTTCCATTGGTTTTGTGGCTTCCATTACTTTTCTTGCCCTTCCAGTTAATAGTGCCTCTTTCTTTGCTAATCTCTTAACATTGGTGTTCCTTACTATCCAGACACGTCTCTTATCCTTTCTGATTATACAGATTGATGTTGGGCAATTTTACTCATTGCCATATCTTTGGATTTCTTATTTCCCTTCCTCATAGATTTTGAACATATGTATTATTATTTACTCTTTATTCTGTCTTTATCCACTGTTTTCCACCTGAACAAATTGTGTTAGTCGTTTAAGGCTCAGTCTTTGATTTAATTTCAATTTCAGATCTAATTTCAGTTATCTAGTTATTTACCCTACAACCTCCATTCTACTGTTATTTTCAGTTTGCAAAATTCTAAAATTGGTAAATGTTTGATAATGTTATTAATTAGGTTACCAGCTGTGCCTATATTGTCACAAAAGAGAAGATGCTAATGCTAATAAATTTTAAAAACCCTGTTGACCCTTACCAGTCATTAAAAAAAATAACAGAACTGTTTTCAAGCATATTTCGAGCATAGTTATTACCAGCATGAAGTTTGGAGCAAGATGGCTCACTGTCTTGATTTGACTTCCAGTTCTGCCACTTACTCAAAGGGTTAAAAATTGACATGCCTAATTTAAAAATTTTAATAATTAAATTAGGTAATATGAAATATCTTTGAACAAATATCAAATTCATATTTTTAAGCCACTTATTATCATTGTTCATTTTTCATATTATTGTAATGTCAGTCCCTGTTGTATTAACCCATTAGTTCCCAGATTTTCAATTCTGTGAATATGTCAATGAAATTGACACAGGTGCATTAAAATAGGTTGAAATCATAATCTAGAATGTATGTGTTTCATTCTATTAAATAATACTCATTAATATTATAAGTATATTCTTGCTGGTTATATATTATATGCTATTTAAGTTTTATTTATGTTTCACATCTGGGATGATGAGATGAAATGGGTTAAAGAAATACAACAGTGTTTTCTTAAAGACTAACTCTCCAGTTGCATTTTAACATTGAAACTTATAGCTGTGGGTTTTTATTTATTTTTGATAATTCTTCATTCCTCTAATTTGCTACCAGTTCTCAGTTTTCTAGAAATCACTTGCCAAATTTACAGTTAATTTGTGAATGTGATGCTGCCAGTGTGGTTTGGCTTAGGCCTTTTTCTTTTTCTTTAATCTGCAGCAATTGGAACAGATCCAGAAGGAACTAAGTGTTTTGGAAGAGGATATTAAAAGAGTGGAAGTAAGACATCAAGAATTTTTCAAATCTCTAGAAGTTTTTTAACTTTATGAAATCATTACTTTTTCTTTACGTTGCCACTTTAAACTTATGGGATTGGTCTTGATTATGAAGAAAGTAACAAATGTTACTTAGTACCATTAAATGATTCTTAACTCTCCCATTGATTTATAAATAAAATGTTTTACATATCTACTATCTGCATTACTAGATGCTTAAGTTCATGAAAGAGATTAGAAGACATTACCAATATTCTGGAAACTTTTAAAATAAGTATCGTTTACTTGTAGAATCTGTTGGAGGATTCTTGGAATGTTCAGAGACTATCGTGATGTAAAGTTATTGCCTTTGCCCTATTATGTTTAGTGTATTTTTAAATTATTCTCATTATAATTTTCTTTTGCTGATATATAGAACCTGTTAAAGGGTATGGATTCAGTGTTTAGTGGATATTTAGTATCTCATGTGACATTCTCAATGTGCTACATTCATGTTACTTGCATGGCTATATGCTGATGTAAGCCTGAATTAGTCAGAAATAATTCTACCTGATTATGCCTTTCAGTGGTAGTTTCAAATATGCTGTTTTTCATTAATCAAATGTAGCACATAAAAAAGGAGGCTAGTTGTCAAACTGATTCTGAGACATGATTTATGTGATAATTATTGATAAAGAGGCCTTTTCCTGGCTTTATGATCACATATTAGAGTTTAATGCATTATTAAACAGAGCTAATATTTTAATCAAGAAGAATATGACTTTTCTTACTTTTTGTGGAGAATATTTTTAAAGTAGAGAATTACATAACCTGAATTTTTTTGTACTTTAAAGCCTTGAATCTGATGATTCATTACCTTGCCATCATATTTATCCTAATATGTGTCATGAGGTCATCACCTGGATGAATGATTAGCTGGTTCACGGTTTACATAGTATGCTGCATGTTTTCTTTCAAATATGTAACTTTGCTTTATGCATATTGATGGCTTCATTAGGAATGAACAGTATTTATTAGAGAATTCAGAACTCTTTAATAATATAGAAAAGGTTGGCCTCTTATTTTCAGATTATTTTTACTTTTGTACTCTTTGGAGAGGAATCTTTGGGAAATTTGGTTGTTGAGACAAAAAGACACTGATGAAAACCCAGGATTAAAAAGGAATATGTCATGTCTCTGGGGCTTTTTTTCTCACTTCTTTTTGAAAGTTTTTTTTATTGACACATTTTAATTTTACATCATAGTGGGGTTTGTTGTTCTATATTTGATGAGTGCAGCATAACAATATAATTTGGTCAGTTTATTCCCCAGTATCTTCTTTTTTTTTTTTTTTTTTTTTTTTTGCATTTTCTGTTTGGAGTATCTACTCTAATTCAAATAATTGTACTTTCAGGAAATGAGTGGCTTATATTCTCCTGTCAGTGAAGATAGCACAGTGCCTCAATTTGAAGCTCCTTCTCCATCACACAGGTACAAAGTACACATGTGATACTAGTCCTTGGGATAGTTTTCAATGCAATGAGCTAAACCCCTAAGAAATTACTTTTGGTCAAGATCTAGAAATGAGACTTGGATGACCCATCTGTTCTCTTAATGCTTTGGATTTTCATTTTAGAAATAGTGAACAGAATATTATAATATTTTGAGTTTACAATTGGATTAAAAGTTTGGTAGATTTCTTAAAATAATGTTTTATATGTCTTGTGAATTAAAGTCAGATGACATTCAGAATCTAAATTTCAAACATGAAAAGATAGTATTAGGGGGAAATGTGGGGTAAGAACATTGAAATTTTTGAACATTGAATATTTTTAAGAACATTGAATATTTTGGGGATAATCACTTTCCCTATATTGAAAATAAGGGCAGTAGATAGGTCTGTTAGTGTATATCTCCCTGGTATTCCCTTATAACTTCCTGTTATTTATTTAATTAAGTCTTCACTTCTGTATACTCTGTTAGAACAAGAATTATATTTGTTTTGCTCCTGACTGTCTCCACAGATTTTAGAATAATACTTAGCTTATTTTAGGTGTTTATAAAAATATAATGAATGAATATGATGTCTTCTAGTCGTAAAATTCTTTTTGATGTAATATGTACTATATTTTGAATTTTTGCATTTGATATTTTCAAAGCAAGAGCAATTTTACATGAAGTAAGTCACTTGATTTATTATTCGCTAATCCATTTAGGACAGTAATGGTCCAGTGGAAACTTTCCAGAAAATTTGTTGTAGGAAAACATATGAATAATTAGGAAATCTAATGCCAGTACAGTGGATTACATTAATCTTCAGAACCTTTATCAGGTCAGGAATACTATTACGGGTAGAGTTTGGTGCAGTGTGTGGTGGAAGGGGTGCAGGGAATGTTTTAATTTAGGAGCATTCTTGAAAAGTTGCATATTTTTCCCATTAACCATAGTATGGAGAATCCTTGGGAGTTCTAGTTGATTTTATGGTCACCATAGCTGTATAATTCAGCTAATTTTCCACCAGATTTTATTTTGTTTGAAGCACTTTGAAAGACTAGGCTTGTGGGAATATTGCTGTCTTTCAGTCTGGCATTCACTTTGTGATACATGGGAGCTTTGATAACAGAATATTATATGAGTATACAGTGGAACAAAAATGATTGTCACAAAACTAATAGTTCATTCCCAATGTTATATTCCTTTGTTTATTTCTGTCTGTTGTCTTCAGGCCTTTGCTACTCAATTTCTTATTTGCTACTGATTGTTGGATTTTATGAACCTATGACAATATAGTGTATTCACTGAATTGCTCTATTTAGGGAATGCCTCTAATAGGTTGGACAGTGTTCTAGATGTTGAATCTAGATGACAAAGCCCCTATCTTATGGACCTTACCTTTTGGGGTGTGCATATAGAGGAGGTTTGGGGAAACACTAAACAAGCAAATATGTAACATGGTAATAGTACGTATGATAGAACCCTCAGAAGGAAAGGTAGACTTGTTGGGGGTTTGCAAGTGGATTTTATTTCAGTTTGGATAGTTGGACTTATTTTAGGACATGAATTTAAGCCAGCACATGGAGGAAAGTTTAAGTATGGTGGAAAGTCATTGGATAGTGTTGTGCATGGTCTGGTTTAGATTTTAAAATGTTTATTTGGGTTCCTGTGTAAAAAACAGAGAAGATAGTATCTGTGTCCTTCCCAATTCTGGGCCATTGGAAAGAGGGAGTAAAGATGGTAAGCCCTGCAAAAATCCAGAGGAAGGTAAATGATAGTTTGAATTAGGATTTTGTTGGTGGAGTATGTAAGAGTAGTTAACTTCATTGTAAAATAAAGTAGCAGAAATTGTAAAAGATACAGAATTTCATAAAGTCTGTGAAATGTTGAGAGAATTGCTAAAGTTATTGGACAAGTTATTGTCAGATGAAATTCTGGCATAGTTATACTGGTTAATGGTTGAAGACAGGAAAATATACAATATTTTCTTTAAAAGAGTGTTTTGATATTTAAGCAGTTGATTCAGATATCCCTGAGGGATTGAGATAGGCCCTTAAGAATATGTTGCTACCCTTAAATACTCTTGTGAATATGACCCTTAAAATTTAGAGAGGAACTCAACCCTATAGAATGTTATATTAGACTGTTTTCTTCATTTTTAAGAAATAGCGTATAGTTGCAATTATATTAACCCTTTTTCCTTCATATTTATTAGCTTCTTTTGTGTGTGTGTGTGTGTGTGTGTGTGTGGTGCTGGGGATTGAATCCACGGCCTTGTGCTTGACAGTCAAGCACTCTATCAACTGAACTATTTCCCCAGCCCTCATTATTTAAATAACTACATAGCTTATCTTTTTATTCCTCTCTGTAAAGTTTTGATCTCTTCTTTTAAACAAAATTACTTTAAAAAGCCCTTTTCTAGATTTATTTTTCTTTGATGAGAACCTTTTTATGTCAGGTCATTGAATCCCTTACATAAATTCTGGATTTATGTTTAAACCATGTATGTAAAGGAAATGAAAAACAAAAACCTTATTTGGGTTTTTGGGAAATCCTTCCCTGTCCTAATTTGGGTAGCCTAATTGTTATATCCTGTCTATGCTCTTTCTGCTGCTGTTAGATCTAATTCACATGGAGTCTCTCTCTGGTCTTTTTACAACTTGTACATTATTGCCAGAAATAGGAACTTGTTTGCCTACTTGAAATCTTTCAGTAGTTATTTATTATGTAAGTTGGTTGAGATCTTTTTACATATACTTTCTATAATCATTTGGCCCCTATCTTACAGTTTTTTGTGCCTTAAAATTGAGTGTAGCATGATCCCAGCCACTTGGGAGGCTGAGGCAGGAGAATTGCAAGTTTGAAGCCAGCTTGACCGATATTGTGAACCCAGCTGCAAGAATGTGAAGGACCTGGGGCTGTAGTTCAGAGGTAGAGAGCCTCTGGGTTCTATCCCTGGTCGAGAGCAGAGGCGCAATTGAATATAACTCTCAAAGCAGGATGTCAGGGTAAGCCAGGCATGGTTGCACATGACAGTAATCCTAGCCACTTGGGGAGTCTGAGATAGGAGGATCTATCAAGACCAGCCTCAGTAACTTAATGAGACCCTGTCTCAAAATAAAAAATAAAAGGGCTGGGAATATAGCTTGGGTTCAATTGCACTACCAAAAAAGAAGGGGGAATAAAGGTCAGGGTATTTTTGCTTATGCTACTTATTTCTATTGGCAAGAGATCTCTCCTGGATTCATTTAATGTGTGGATTCATCTACTAAGTAGTTTCTCCCTTCTTAGGGTCTTCTCCTCTTCCTCCAAGTATCCAACCAAGAGTGAAATCTTCTCTGTTCTTTTTATAGGTCATCTAAAAAAATGAGGGAAGGGGTAAAGGGGAGCAGGGGATAGAATGAACCACTTAAAAATCCCTGCTTATTTTGTTCTCTTTCTGTAGTAGTGTGTTAGTTTGTGTATATTTTCCATGCTCTATGGTACTCCTGTGAATACTGGATTCTTCTTATACTTGTCCTTTTTTGGGAGGGGAGAGGGATTAAACCATGGATTAAACTCAGGGGCACTTGTACACTGAGCTACATCATTGGCCCTATTTTGAATTTTATTTAGAGACAGGGTCTCACTGAGTGGTGTAGCATCTTACTTTTCCTGAGGTTGGCTTTGAACTCACCATCCTCCTGTCTCAGCCTTGGTAAAACCCTTTCAGTTGGTTTTAACCATCCTTGACAAATTTCCCATATTAGAATTGATTCAAACCAAAAAGATTTTTGCTCTCAGGGCCTTTAAAATCTGCTTTAGATTCTGACGAATTGTCTCCATAATTACATAAACTATAGTTTACATTTTATTGTTGCACAGTTATATGTGGTCATATAATGAGTAATTTAGAGACCAGTAGTCAGGTCTTTTAAATTTACCTATGGCCAAGTGGAATTGGTCCTTTCATTGGAGAGAGTGATTACAAACATATATGTCCTTTCCTTTCTTCTAGAGGGCTAATATTCTAGGCATTTTTAAAACTTTTTAGCTCATTTAAATAATAAAGTGAAACTTCCTGTCATATTTTATTCCTGGCAAATATGATAATGCAGATTTTAATTAAAACATTTTAGGATTAGGTGTGATTATCTCAATTTTTAATAGATAAAAATGGTGTGGGCTTTGCCTGGATTAACAAATGTGGATTTTGGGTCCTTGGAATATTATTTAGTTCATTTGTGTAAGTGAATAGGAAGCAGAGCTAAGTAGCTTATTATTAAACCTGTGAAGCCAGAAGCATAATATAAACCTGACCTAGGTTCTTGTATTAGCTTTAAGTATAGAGGGCTGAGAAACATTCACGTATTTTTGCTTAGAACTTAAATCCTGTTCAAAGTCATTACCAGTATCTTTGCTTGTAAATTTCTGTGTTCTTTACATTGATGTGATATCTGTCTTAGGAAAAGTTGGTAAGTGCTTTATACTTTGTCTTTGACCTAAGGAAATACTTTAGATTTGTCCATTATTAGTCTCTTACCTCTGTTTTCCGAACTTCAAAGATCTTGGTTTGAAGGTAATGTATTAGTTGATTTTTTTTTTTAATCTTGTTCAGGTGGATTATATTTTTCCATATAGTCACTGGAAGTAATTTTTATCTTGTTTTCATAAGATAAAATAGTAAGTAAATGCAATACAAATACAAGTAGTAAAGATTTTCTCATCTATAATCTCACTTAAAAAATGCTTTTACTGGGGCTGGGGTTGTAGCTCAGTGGTAGAACACTTGCGTAGCATGTGTGAGATGCTGGGTTCAATCCTCAGCACCACAAAATAATAAATAAACAAAATAAAGGTATTGTGTTCATCTACAACTAAAAAAAATTTTTAAATGCTTTTACTGACAGAAATTGGCTATTGATAATCAATTTAGTTCTTTTTGGGAGAAAGGTGTATCAGTTGAAGTTCTGAGTTGCTTTGTAAAGGTTTCTATGGTAGAGAAAGAGGGAGATTCATAAATAAAGTATATAGGAGAGACTTTCATGTAATGAAGTTTTATTTAACTATTCTGTCAAACATTTTGATACTGACTTTTGTGTTCCTATCATTTTGGCAAAGGTCCAGATGAAATAAATTATAGGGATCACACAAGGGAAAAGCAGAGAGTCACTTTAGGTCTTCTAAGCATATTTAACAAGTATTAAATATATATATATGCATACACACATATATATGTGGAAGAATAACCGATATTCTTGTGAATTTATGTATTATATAATTTCTGTAAATTAATGGAATTCAAGAAGCTGAGTAATTGCATAATAGCTTCTGGACTAGGTGGAAGAGTCCCTCGTTAGCTTCCCCACATAGTTGTGTTCAGTTATACTTGCCTCCAGACATTAGAAGACAATATGTCTGTGAGGGCAGGAGATAGGGATGACTGTTTGGTACTTTGGATGAAAAGTGGGTCATCTTCTCTTTTGTGCATGTTAGTTGCTCTGCTGAATTATCACCCATGACCAATAGTGGTATTTATGACTCCTTTTCATTTTATGACTCCTTTTCCTTTTTCCCTATAATTTATTTCATCTGGACCTTTGCCAAACTGATAGGAACACAAGTGAAAAGTCAGTATCAAAATGTTTGAAAGAATAGTTAAATAAAACTTCATTACATGAAAGTCTCACCTATATACTTTATTTATGAATCTCCCTCTTTCTCTACCATAGAAACCACATGCAATGCATAATATGTACTTGGTACTTTTTGGCAACCATTATTGACTTAAGTGCATTATTTTACTTGGAAAGATAATTTATTAAGAACATAGAAACTGAAATGTTTTTATGATAAATTCTAACTCTGAATTCTTCTAAATTTGTCACTAATTTATTGTGCCTTTTGAATAGATCTTGCTCTAGAACCCTAAGCATCTTTTAATATAACCTTTATTTTCCTTGTCTGAGAAAGGAAGATTGTAACAATACCAGAAATTCTCTGTATGTGAGCTGGTGTTTTTTCCCGAAATCTCCAAGGTTAGGGATAGAGGATTACATATTTTAAGACACCTTGGCTATACTTGCCTGGAGACTTTTGAACATCAGTTGTGTTTTGCAGTATTTTAATGAAGTGTACCTGTGGTTTTGGAGTAGGACTAAAACAAATTGATTGTTGTGTTTTGTATTACTTTGCCTTACCATATATCTTGCTAACGAGTTAAACTTAATGTAATAGGTGTTGGAAGACATTGAATTTTAAACAAACTGCAGCAAAACAAAACAAAATACAAAACACAGAAAACAAACTTTCCAGGTAATAATAGAGAAGGTATTCTTTGCATATCTGTAATTTCTTGGTAAAATTAATAGGTTATAGAAAAACAACTTATGAAAACCTTTCTTGAAACAATATAATTTTTTTAAGTTAGAATATTTGAAGAACTTATTTGTAGTCAGTCAGCAGTATTTGGGGTATACCAAGTATATTTAAAACACTGTTAGGCACGGGGATGTAGTTGTGAATATGGAAGACCCTAGAATTCTACTCCATGATTACATACATAGTCTTAGGACAGAAAATTGATTGGTTAATAGAATATTCTGCTTCAAATATGGTAGGTGTAGACTTTTTGAGTATGAGCATTTAAATTCTATCAAAATGCATTTAATTCTAAAACATTAATTATGTTTGATTTGCAGGCATGTCAGAATTTTTAAAGAACCCCTTTGGATTCTTGTTGTAAACTGTAATTGTCACTGCTTGAGCAAGATATTAGTAGTTCATTTAAATTTTGGATAATGAGATCCTAAAGAGGCCAAATTTCAGTATCTTTTAGTGTCTAGCCAGACCTCTGTTTGAAATGCAGATTTTTGAACACTATTACCAAATATTAATTGAGATAGTTCCTAAAGATTCAAATCCAGGCCTAGCTGTGGGGTGGTGTAGATAATACTTTAGAAAATATGGAAACATTGGTTTAGTTGATTATGAATATGTATGTATTAGTGACATATTTTTAAATGTCTCTAAATCAAACATGCTTATTTTCCTTTTTATAAAACCTCATATATTCAACAATAAATTTTTATAAATATCCATGTATGCTTTGTTATTTGTAAAGGATGGGATAAAGATTTCTATTTCCTTTCTTTTGTGTTAATTTACACATTCTTTCATATTGTCTTTAAACTAACTCAAATTTCTGGAAGTTTGGTTGTCTCAAAACAACCAAATTATATGTATTTACCAACGGTTTCCTGTAGAATTCCACTCATATACTGTGATCTGATCTTGTTCTTTGACTCTGTCCTTTTGGGTTAAAGTTATAGGAAACGCTTCAGATCTTTGATTATTATAGATATATCTTGATTCTGAGATGTTAGGAATGGGAGTTAGCTTGGGAAACCAAAACTACACATGGTAAAATTGGTTTAGATGTAAACACAACTGTATACAAACATAAAATATTCCCTGCTCTCACCATTTTCCATTTCTGCAATTTACTGTCTTTTCCCTGCCCAAGTCCCACCATACTTTTCCCATTCTTCTGATACCCCAACCTTTGAGTCTTTTCTTATTGTTTTGGAATAATTCCTGTAACTTCTTTACTTTTAATACCTTTTTCTGAGGTTATTTCAGATAATAGATTTTTTTTATAATTCTAAAAGCTGTAGCAACTAATATGATCTGCTTATTAAAAATTTCTCTGAATTGCAAATAAATTATAATCTATTCCAACTCATTGGGAGGTATATAAATTAGGTAAATACAGCATTTTGTGTAACAAACTTTTCAGTGGTTTTGTTGGAGGCAAATCATTCTCATTAGTCTTATTCCTTTTAGCTTTTTTGTTTTTTCTGCTTTTGAACTTTGAATTTGAAGCAAAATTTGTTTACTTAAAAAGGGAGTAAAGCAATCAACTCAGAGCAATTCCATCTTTCAGAAAATTACCATTTATTTTCTTTTTATATTTTCCAGTATTAAATTTCTCCCTAAGGAAAATTTTTTGCAAGAAAACTTTAAAATAGTTGCCCTTTTGTTTTTCATTTTTGACTGCATGTTGATTTTGGAATAACAAACATTTTGAAAGGCAGTATAAATATTAACTTTCATAGTCCCCTTATGCATTATGTAACTCTAACTCTTACTAACCATGTACTAATTAAAAGAGGACAGGAGGTTGCTGGGGAAAATTCTTTTCTGTGGTTCTAAAACAAGATCTTGCATCAGTCAGGAGGTCTGTCCTAGAGATACTGTTCTAGAAGAGAACTCTGTTGACAAAAGTTGTAACAGTAATATTCTAGCTGTGTATGTATTGTTTTGTAACTTACATGTGCTATTTCATATAGCACTCAAATCCTGTGTGATAGGTTTTATTATCTTTAATTTTATTGATTGGAAAACTCAAAGAGATGAAGTAATTTGCACACTACACAGTGATATAATTGATTTTCTAATGCAGGTATCCTTTACTCTAAAGCCTGTAAAGCCTTGGTGGATGAGTGGATTGTGGAAATCATTGCAGAGTTGGGAAGAAGATAAATAAATAGAAATATCCCATTTGAATTGTCAAGAAGGAAAACTTCAGTGTTTTCATTTATGCTTTTAGATAAACTTCTCATCCTCACAAGTGAGAATATTAGGAATTATCTTATAAGATAATTTGAGACCACTGACTTGAAATTCAATTAAATGAAATTAATAAAAATGAAGGCAGATAATTTTCAGGTTACTTGTTGCTTAATATGCTTAATATATTTAATTACCGAACTAAGTAATGAAGAATATTGGTAAGGAACACAATTTTTCTGTAGTCCCATATGGTTTATTAAGTATAGAAGTTTATTTTTTCTTAGACTTATAGTAAAAAATAAATTCCAAGTCTAATTTCTTGCATATACTTGACATTTTTTGGTCCATTTAATTCTGTTATTTATTTAAAAATCCCATAATTATAATGTTTATGTTTAGCCTCAATGTGCTTTATTTGCTTATTTAAAAATTATAACTTAATTAGCTAATATGTATACTAAAAGTTTCAGTCTAAAATCAGCAAACCTATTGTTTTCATGAAGAATGAATCACTATTTTCTTTTAGATACTTATTCATTATAGGAATATTTTATATGTGAAATTGACTTAACAATTTGTCTTCTAATTAAAAAGAAATCTCTCTTTTCCATTTTCAAATGAAACCCAATTCCCTGGAATTTGTGAAACATTGAAGAAATTATAAATATAAATATTTATATTTATATATAAATATAAATATTTATATTTATGCTTTTGGAAGCAAATAATTACATAGATGCCATTATGTGAGTGACATCTAGTTTCTACATAACTGAATTTTCTTTGTATCTCAGGTTAACATTTATGCTTCTCATTCTCACAAAGTGAGAATATTGGGAATTATATTTTATCATACTGTAATATATTCATCTTATTTTATTGTCTTATTTTCCGCATTAGTTTTAGATAATATGCCGAAAGTGTTTTCCCTTTGCAGCTTTTGATGTTCTCACTAAATTTTATAGCTTTTATAACTTTATTGATGTTTACTTGAAGCAATTAATGATTGTCTCATATTTATAGAGACAATCTGCTTTTCATTTTTCTCCCTGAAGTATTTCTATGAAATGGGTGGGCTAATGTAGGATTTTCCCACTCTTTAATTAGAGAACATAAAGTACTTAGGAATATGGCATGATCACTCATAGTTTGATGTGTTATAAATATTTAAGACCTATATTTTCAGTATCCCCAACTTGTTGGTAGTTTTTAAAAACATACTTGGAATGTGTTATTTCCCTGTGCACACTGATATATCAGTAACATTGCTCAGGCTTGCAATGAGCAATGCAAGAATTCTGACTCACAAAGAATTCTGACTCACAAAGCCATAAAAAAAAAATTATAGCTAACAATTGCTTCGTTGGTCTCTAAATATGTACCTACATAATTTCTTCAATGTTCCACAAATTCCAGGGAATTGGGTTTCATTTGAAAATGGAAAAGAGAGATTTCTTAGTGCTTGCCTTTTCTCATTTGTATCCCTAATAGACCCTGTATGGTTAGACCAAAAATAACATTTGATTTTGTCATATGAGTGCATAATTCTACAGGCAAGGTTCATTGTCTCTATTTCTTCTTTTTTTTTTCCGTCAGTACTAAAGATTGAACCCAGGGCTGCCATTGGCCCTATTTCTTGAAAAGAAATCCAATACAAGTGTGCATAAATTCTTGATACTGTAAAGGATCTTTCTGGGATAGTGAATTTTACTCTAGGAACAGTTAAGAACACAATGAATTAAGACCTGTATAGTAACATATGCTGCTTTAAAAAAAGAGAAAAAGAAAAAAGGCTACTGTGAGAACTGTTTTATATAGCTTATATTTTTGGAATTGTGAGGTTTTATGTTATTGACTGTTTATTTAAAATATAAGCTAAACTTATATTTATCAAACGTTTATTATATTTTAGCATTGTTCTGAGAAATCTGCATAATTATCTCATTTAAATATTGTATTTTTCTGATATATGTTTGTCATTTAATAGGTGGAAGAGCTTGGCATGGTGGTGCATGCCTGTAATCTTAGCTACTTAGCAGGCTGAGGCAGGAGAATTGGGAGTTTTAGATGAGCTGAGCAAGTTAGACACTGTCTCAAAATAAAGGCCATCCCTAGTACTGAAATTGAATGAATGAATGAATTAGAAACTAAAGATGAAATAAGGTTAATAACTTACTCAGAGTCAAATTATTAGCCACAGAAGGGTAACATTGAAACTCAGCACTCCCCAAAAATACCTCTTACTTCTGTACTAAAGTGACAAATGATTTTGTACATTTGTGTCGAGCCATTTAAATTAGTATCAACTGGTTAAATTTTGTTAGGGTAAACAAGAAAATGTTTATTATAGAAATAAGAAAAATAAAAAATGTAAATGTTAGTTTATCATAGTTATATATGTTAGGTAATTTTTAATTGTTGATACTTTTTATAGACCAGTTCATCTTATATAAAGATGGGAGGGAGATAGGAATGGTGAAATCATAAGTTTGAAATGCTAAACTTGAGGAAGAAAAAGATAGTCTGGCCTTCTAGAGGTTTTTTTAGTATACATTTTTAGGGAAACGTATAGACAATATAACCAAATTAAAAGAACCGATGTAGAAACAGACTGTGCTTGACCAGGACAGAGGAAACCAGTATATAAATTTTGGGTTATGAAAGAATTTTGCTAGTTTACATTTATTCCATTTCTTTGATAGTGTTCTCTCCTATCTTATTTTGTGATGAGAAAAATGAGTGATTTTAAGGTAATTGTCCAGGAATGTATAGCTTTTTAGTGGATAGCAGGTTCTGTTAAACATATTTTTCTATTGCATGCTTGTTCTCTTTTCCCAATATCATACAAATCCCCTTTTCCTTAACGTTCCAAACAACTTATTATCCTATCTGATAATGAAATAGAGACAAATAAATCTGTATAGATACCTTCCATGTGATTATTTTTGATTAACATTTTTGGTGTGTATGTTTGAAGTAGTGAAAGGGGTAAATTGCTTAATCATATGCTGGTTTTATGTTTATGAATTTATTGTTTTGTGTCTATTTAAATAATTGGCAGTAAATGTTTTCTTTGCTCAGAAATTAGAAATATTGGGTTTATATATGATGAATTTTTTATCTGCTTTTTCTGTTGCCAAAATAATGTAAATACTGAAATCGCATTTTTTTTTCTTCATTTTGCAGTAGTATTATTGATTCCACAGAATACAGCCAACCTCCAGGTTTCAGTGGCAGTTCTCAGGTAAATTATATATTTAATAGTATGTTTTAGAGGTACCATGAGTGTAATCACCCAAGTTATAAAATTATAGATTAGTCTACTGAAATGTCCAATCATAAAGATGTGCATTTCAAATGCAGATCTTTGGCTTTGAGTGGACTTGGATAGCTCTGATGTATAATGGTAGAATCAGCTATTTAGTTATTGTCAATAATAGAGTTTTTTAAAATAAAATTGTTTTTAACTTACTGAGAATATCAGACCTTTAGAGGAAGAAAACAGTTTAGGAGAAAATTATAAAAAATCAGGGCATTGTTTGTCTTAGAGATATGGAAGTTATAATCTATTCATCATATTGAAACATTATATTGAACATCATATTGGAACATTAAGCTTTTTATATTTGGAATACAGTCTTGAATAAAATAGACACTTAACCTCACGTCTTTGAATTAATTATGATTGACGTTTGCTTTCTTCACCTTTGACTTGGGTATGCTGATATTTGTCAAAACTTATTTTTTGAGTTCTGACATGTTTTTTATACTTTTTATGTTGAAAATTTCAGATTTAGAGAAAAGTAACAAGAATATAAGAATAATTCCTTTATATCCTTCACATAGATTGTCCAGACTAACATTTTGTCACATTTGTTTTATTCTTATTCAGTCTCTCTTACATAGATGTGCATGAAATTTTTTTCTCTGCATTATTTGCATAAGGCAGAGGCACCAATTCCTTTATTCTTACATACTTCAGTGTATATTTCCTTAAAAAAAAAAGAATATTGTCTTTTGAATGCAATACTGTACAATTTTAAACTTTTGAGAAGTTAACATTGATCCAGTACAGTCATCTAATCCCTAAATCTTATTCATATTTAATGATTTATCCTGATATTCTTTATGGTGACAGGAAAACAATATGAAATGTTTTTAATTAACATTCATTTGTATATTCACTTTATCTGATAAAAAAAAATGCAGTTTTTTTAATGTGAAAAGAAGTTCTTTTGATCACCTTTTTTCTTTCCCTAAACTTGGATGATCACTTCTGTTGTTATTTTTCGTGCCTACCTATATTACTTTCATTTTTTTTGTGACTGTTCTATATATCCTGTATTGCCTTTATGTGCCTGCTTGTATTTGCCAATTTGTTTGCAGTAAGTACATTCATAGATTGGTTTGGGTCTCTTTCCAACCATTAGAACATCAGATTTTTGTATTTTTATAAGGCATAATGGAATATTTCATGAGAAATTTTAAAGCCTTAAATTGAAATATACTATAAGAATTTAAGAGAGAAAAAGTAATCCCTCAATCTGGAAACTGATTTGGCACTCATAGCTAGGCCTTTATGTTCCCCTTTTGAACATAATTTCACAGAACATCAACATCAGACACAGTCATTTTGTGACTTCGATGAAGTCTAATGAAAAATAAGATTACTCCATAAACTTTTTTAAGCATATAAAAAAGTAAGGTCACTACAAACCACAGAAAGTACCCAAAACACCCCAATCCTGAGTAGCATGAGTGATTGCTACTTCTTCACCAGCTGCAACTTTAGCCTCACTGTTGTCTTCTGTCCTTCTAATTAAGACTTAATGTGATAATCATAGAGTTAGTCCCACATGGTAGTATCCAATCCAGAGCAAAGCTTCATTTCCTTAAACACTCTTCCAAATCATATAGCTTGTGCCTAAATTTTATAAGTTGTTTCTAATACCCTCTTATTGAGACACCTCTTACTTAACCATAATGTGTTTGCGTTTTTGTAGTGAGCAGTAAATCAAACTTGTTTAGTAGCAAGAGGGTTCTTCTTGGTCTTGGGCTGGGAAGCACTGAAAAACTATAGATAGAGAAATAAAAGATTTTCATTGTTAACTGTTTATATAACATTGTTTTGGAACTTTCAGCAAATTCCATGACCTAGCAAAAAGTAAAAACTGAATCTGGAAGAAAAAGAAAAACATTAAGACGATAGGATGGTTGAACTTTGTGTTTTTTGATTTCACCATGGTGCAATAGCAGTATGCATTCAGCAGAAACCAAACTTCAGATTTTGAATTTAGACCTTTTCTCAGCTAGCCATATGCTGTACAGCTCTTTCCTGTGATGCTGAGCAACAGCTCTAGCTCCCAGCTAGCCCAGTAATCAGTAGGGTAAACAACCAATACTCTGCAGTGTACTGTGGTGCTGATGTTCAGTGGGTAGATGTATTCAATGCATTTTTTTACATAAAATGTTTTCATTTTATGCTTTATCAGAGCATAACTTTATAGTAAGTGAAAGGACATTTATAGTATTTTGCATACTGTATGCAATATTGACATACTGTATAACTGCATTTATTAATATATGGTGAGTAATACTTCTGGTTCGAGATAGTACACTAAGGCAGTGTGTACATATTTTCCTAATTTTCATCCATAAGAAACCCCAATAGCTATCGCTATAGATATTGATATAGCTATCCCTATTGATTTAAAAAAGAGAGAGAGAAACAAAACAAAAGAGAGAGAGAACAAAACAAAAAAATCCTTAAGGAAGAGCTGCCTAATCTAAGAGTGCTGTATGCAGAGTAAATGCAGTCTTAGGTATTCAATAGTCTACATGTCCTAGGAGGATCCAATCTGAGCTAAAGGACAGGGTAGTTGCTGAGGAGTAAATCCTAATAGCATTTCTTTGGAATGGAATTGATGTGACCCATTTCACTAAGTGCCTTAGTCTAGCTCGCTCTGTATGAGCTAGAGCTAAAATCAATGAATATAAAAAGAATTGAAATAGAGAAATAGTTAAGGATAAGCTCGGCAGATACAAGCTGAAGAACATAACAAAATCAAAACTGTATTGACCAAACTATAACTTTAGGATAAAATACAAAAGAAAGGTATAATTTTTCACATTTATAAAAGATATATTTCATCAAAATAGTAGTAATATACTTATCTAGGGGCTTCATTACAGGATACCCTCTCCCCCTGCAGTAACAAAATCTGTGAATGCTCAAGTACCTTACATAAAATGGTATAGTGTTTGATATAACCTATGCACATCCTCTTGTATACTTGAAATCATCTTCAGATTAATTTAAACACCTAATTCAGCATAAATGTTGTATAAATAGATATTACAGTGTATTGTTTAGGGAATAATGACAAAAAAGCATATACTTGTTGGGTACAGATGCATATTTTTTCAGAATATTTTGTAAATGCAGGTGTAGAATTTACTAATATGGAGGGCTGACTACCATGTGTCATGTTTTAAAGGACTGGAATTTGTATGAAGGGAAAATCATTAGAAAAGAATTTGGTAACATTTATTTTACAGTTACTTTTGTAGATACTTCATGTGTGTTAAATGCTTTAATTTTCAGAACATCTTTATAAGCATTTTTTTATTTTACTGAGAAGAAAGCTAGAGCACCAAGGAGTGAAGGTGGTTAACTGAGGTAATATAATTAGTAAGAGGAGGAAGATTAGATTTTTAAACCAGGTATTATGACTTTTCTGTACTTTTAAATACTAAGTTATTCAATCATTAGATTTTTTTATGAGTGCCTAGTATTCGAGGCTCTTGTATGGGTTCTGAGGACACATCATGGAACAAAAACGAAAGATATAAAAATTCCTGATGCAACTGAATGTCCCAGCTAGTTGGAAAGACACTAAGAATAAAGAGAGAGAGAGAGAGAGAAAGAGAAGTAAGGAGTCAGCCATCTGATTATCTTTGGGGAGAAGTTTTAGGCAGAGGGATAACGAGTAAATAAATCCTGAGGCGGGATCAAGCCTAATGTAGCCCAGAAGTCCATTATGTCTGAAGAGGAATGAACTAAAGAGAGGAAAGTAGAAGATACAGTGAAAAACATTAACAGAGATTACTTTGTATGTAACTTTCTTAGGCCATTCTAAGGTCGGTCTTTCTTTTTGAGTAAAACAAGTTAAGGTTAGCTTAAAAAACTACTTGTCTCAACTTCATACTTTTCATCAAAGTATGCACATTATTTAATCTTAGAGCATTTAGAAAAATGAATTGGTTCTAAAAGTCGGATAAATTGTATCATCTGTATTCTGTGAATTAGAATCCCCAATAATAAACAAATAAATAGAAACAGGTTGACCAATAATTTGGAAGAGAGTAGAGACTTCTGAATACCTTTATGTCAAAGACGCATTCCTGATATAGATATGAAAACTCAAAAAATAATGCCGATGAGAAAGCATCACACATCAAAATTTATGAAGTACTATCAGAATTATACTGTAACTTCATAGCATTAAATACTTTTAGATAAGAATGAAAATAAATGAGCTAGGCATTACTTAAAGAGACATTATCATGAGACGGTAGATGTAGAAAACAAATGTAATAAAACAGCCCAAATGCAACATAAATTGAAATTAGCGAGTGATGCAAAATAGATTAAAATAATTAAAGTGCAGATGCATACTAATAAAAATAGAAGTGTTAATGAAATGTGTAATTTTCAAAAAATATAAAATATTAAAATAGATTAAGCCAATTATAGGACAATTTGAATAGACTAATAACCATAACTTAATTAATTTGTTTCCAATATAAGGATCCCAACAGTAATTTTTTAAGAGTACGGAGATGTGACCAACCGACTTTCAAGTTCTTTGGTAGAATATTCAGAGGTTAATTTGATGACAGCATTTACTCAATCAACTACTAAAAAGTACTTAAAGACTATATTGCCAAAAGAAGCAAAATCAAAACTGAAAATCTGATAAAAATGTAGTTAATGGTTTTAGTCCTCAGTAAGGTGATCATGCCGAAGTGCAGGGAGAGAAGTATATGGTGTGTGACAGCTGAAAAACCTTTTGATGAAAATTTGACTTCTTGTTTTATCACTTACTGAAAGAGTCCTGATCAGCTAAATAATTAACAATCGAATTATAGAAATTAGGAAAGCAGACTACATATAATAAAGTACCACAAACAAAATTTAAACCCAAATTGGGAAAGGTATAAGTATGGTAGGTAAGTGGCTTAATTGCTCCAAATTATAGAAAACTGATTTCATTCTTTTACTGAAAGTGCCAAATGAGATAAAAACCATGGTGAAGGACAGATTAAAGTGGTGAAAATGTTCAGCTCACATATGAAATAATACTCAATTTCCCAAATAATACCAGCAAAATATGAAGTAATAAGAGGTACCAAAGAAGTCACCTAATAGTTATGACTGAAATCAAATGGATGTTTCAGAATGGGAAGCATAAATCATGTATCATTTAAAGATGAGGATTTCTTCTGAAAATTTGTATCCTTAGGTGATTTCATCTCCATGTGGATATCATAGAGTGTACTTCATAGGTTAGTCATTCCACTTGGCCCTAGATGCAGTTAGAGACATGCTTGCTAAACATGAGATGCAGCTATTGCCATACTGTTTTACAGTAACCGTCCTCTTTTTATTTTTAATAAGTAGGAGTACATTCTAAAATAACTGTAAAAAGTTAGCAGAGTGAATATATAAACCAGGAGCATAGTAATTCGCTTTCATTTTCAAATATTGTGTACCATACATAATTGAATGTGGTACATTTTTGTGCAGCTGGCAATGCAGTAGGTTTGTTTCCACTAGCATTATCACAAGCATGTGAGTAATATGTTGCACTGTGATATTAGGATGTCTGTGATCTTTAAGATGTTTCAAGGCAACAGAAATTTTTCTGCTCCATTTTGATCTTATGGGACCACCATTGTTTATGTGGTCTGTTGTTGGGCACAATATTGTTATGTGACCTGTGACTGTACTCTCACAGTGAGTGTGCGTATGCATGTGAGTGCATGTGTGTGTATATAGGAAGAAGGGTGGGGTGGTGGGAGCATTGAATTGATATTCTTCTAGGAAGACACTGGGCAGTGTATGCCTCTGGCAAATGCTAGAAACATTTGATTTGGTAATTACACATGTAGGAATTGTAAGAATGATTTTAAGTACCACAAAAGATTATGTACTAGTATTAATTATACAAGCAACAATTCTGGAATAAACATTCTTAGCAAAACAGAATAGTTACAGAAGTTATCCTACAAATATAGGATGGATAACATTAAGAGACATGCTAATCATGATGCCATTTAATCAGACATTTAAAATAATGTTTGATGGTTAAAATTGTATTGAAAAAATGTATGTTTGAAAAAAGTAAAGCATACAGATTTTATATAGGTATTTTATACTTTTGAATTTCTTTATTTGCTTATTGATTTTGCTTTAAATTTTTATGTAATCAGTACAATTAACAAAATTAGGAAATTAATATTGATAAACTATCCTGAGAGAATTTTAAATTTTTTTAAACTTAAACTTTAGTAGTTTTCTTACTACTGTCCTTTCTATAAAAAGAAAAAAAAGTATTTGCTGGTCTAGGACATAGTTCATTTACATTTGTTTTTCATGTATTTTACATTTCCTCTGAACTGGTATAGTTTCTCAATCTTTCATGACATTGACATTTTTGAAAACTATATTTTTAGGATGTCCCTTTATGGTGTGTTTTAATGTCTTATATGATTGTGTCCTTCTGCCCCCATAGCTTTGCCTTTTCAGTGTTTCTCAGGGTATTCCTTCCTGTTTGTATTTTCATATGAACATTAGTAATACCTTATTGAGATCCATAAAGAAGTCTCTTGTTATTTTTATTGGAAATGCCTTTAACTTATAAATTATCATGAGGAAATTGATTATTGAAATGAGTCTAGGTTTGCTTATTCATGTTCATTCCTAAGTACTTTTGAATATCATTTGAAAATTTACTTTTAAAAATAAGTTTTAAAAAGTACATTTCTTTTGAAAGAAAAGAATTATCGATTTACACGCAGTTGTAAGAAACAATATGGAGAGATTCGCCCCAGGTACCTTTCACATCTCCCCAGTAGTAGCTTGTTAACAGAGTTGGTGGGGAGCCGTATATTTGCCCTACAGTGAGGGCAGAGAATGGCAACACATCATGGCTTGAGCTGATCTGTAAGCAAGCTTAAATAGGAACAGAGAGAAAGGGACAGGAAGGGCCAGGCTTGCTCCTTTTATAGTAATCCTCTGGGAAGAACTGCAGGTGTCACAGGGGAACTACTTCACTTCACCAGTGACCTACAGACCTCCCGCGAGTTCTCACCTTCCAAAGGTTCTACCACTCCCAGCAGCACAGTCTAGGCACACCTTTCATTACAATGGACCATGGGGCACTAACCTTATATTCAAACTATAGCAGAGGACAAAAAGCAAATTGGAAAGTGTTTTCTTTTTCTGAGAGTCTGTACAAGGTGTTATTTCTTCCTTGAATATTTGATAGAATTACTGACTGAATTTAATTGGACATAGTGTTTTCTTTGTGGGGAAGCATTAGAAAATTAATTCATTTTTCTTTATTAGAGGAATATTCACATTCTCAATTTTAATTTGTGACAGATTTGGTAGATTTTATTTTTCAAGTTATTTGTTTCATCTCTGTTATCAAATGAATTCTTAAATTTGTTCATGAGTTTATTTTCTTCCGACAAAATAAAATAGTTTCATCTACACTCACATAAAACTTCTGACACCAAATGTGTGTGTTTTTTTCCCCATATCAAGCAGTTTTCCAACCTTTTGGACATCTGTTGGGTGTCCTGTAATTTAGTTCAGTTCTGACTGAATTTCCCTGGAGTTAGTGTCAGTCCTACAAGGTTAGGGTCCAGTCCTGCAAGACTGCTATAAGTTCACATACCAATCACAAATGCGGGCGTCTAGCACTTTTGACTAACCAGTTTTAAATCAGGGGTTCTCATGACCCCCACCTTGGTTTTACTAGAATGGTTCCCAGAATTCAGAGAAACACTTCACTTATGTTTCTTGGTTTATTATGAAGGGTATCCCTCAGTAACAGCCATACGGAAGAGGTACATAGAGCTAGGTGTGGAATTCAGTGGTTTGCAGAATGTCCATACTGTCTCTGAATGTCTGTACCTCCCAACACCTCAGTATCTTCACCAACCCAGAAACTCGTCTGGTTATCTTGGTGAGTTTTAATAGAGCTTAATTTGTTTTGTTTTGTTTTTGTTTTATATTTTGTTTTTCTCTTCCTACTTAGATTCATCCTACTTAGATGGACTTAGAGTATATTTTTACTACGTTAGCCAAAAAGAATTTTTTTTTTTTTTTTTTTTTTTGCAGTCCTGGGGATTGAACTCAGTGTCTCCTGCATGCTAAGCAAAGTGCTCTACCACTGAGCTACATCTCCAGCCCTTTTTCAATTTTTTTTTTTTTTTTTTAATTTTAAGTCTTCCTCAGTTGCCCAGGCTGACCTTGAATTTGTGACCCTCCTGCATCAGGCTTCTGAGTAGCTCAGTTTATGGTATGTGCCACCATCCCTGGCTTAGATCTTATCTTATAAGCATTTAAAGCTATAATTTTCCTCTTTAAGCACTGATATAGTTGTATCCCATGAATTTTGATGTGCTGTTTTTTCATTATCCTTGAATTTAAAATATTTTCTAATTTCCTATATTGTTTATTTTAGCTTTGACCATACATAATTTAGAAATGTGTTTTATGATTTCCAAATATTTAGGTTTTTAAAAATTGAGCTGTGATCTGAAAGATACTTTTTATTATTTCAGTCTTGTTAGATTTATCATGTCATATTAATTTCCCATGTCATTTTTGGGAATATACTGTATACATTTGAAAATAATATTTGTTTCACAGTTGTTGGGTTTACTGGTGTGTGTGTGTGTGTGTGTGTGTGTGTGTGTGTGTATTAAGTCAAAGTAGTGGGTAGTTTTTATAGATCTTGTATTTAGTGTTTTTATTTTCTGAGGATATTAAAATTTTCTATTGTTATTGCTTTAGTGTCTTTTTTTATTCTACATGTACAATTTATGTAGATGTAATATATGTAACAGTTATAGCACAAAGAAAACAAGGAATGGGAAGATGAGTATAGTTCTAAACCTCAGGGATTCTGCATTTTAGATGAATTGTGCAAAAATAACTCAAGTTGGTTGGGACAGGTATATGCAAGATACAGATTTAAGCCAACTAATTTACAATTAATACAGTTAATTTTTATGCCCTTATTAATGGCATTCTTTAGTGAAACGGATTTATAAGTTGTATTGATGGTCATATGATTTTATTTTTTTAATGTATTTTTTATTTTAATTTTTTTATTTTATTCTAATTAGTTATGTGTGACAGTAGAATGCATGTCCAACATGTACATTTTGATAGATCATACATAAGTAGAGTGTAATCTCTCATTTTTCTGATTATACATATGGCAGGATCACATCAGTCACGCAGTCATACAACCACATGAGGTGATAATATCTGTTTCACTCTAAATTCCTTTCCCCAGACCCCTTACCCTCCTTTCACTTGCCTCTACCTAATATAAAGTAACTCTATTCTTCCCTATTTCCCCACCCTTATTGTGAATTAGCTTCCACATATCAGAGAAAACATTTGACCTTTGGTTTTTTGGGTTTGACTTATTTCACTTAACATGATATTCTCTAACTCCATTCATTTACAAGCAAATGTCAGAATTTCATTCCTCTTTAAAGCTGGGTAATATTCCATCATATATATGTATGCCGCATTTTCTTTATCCATTCATCTGTTGAAGGGCATGTAGGTTGGTTCCATAGTTTAGCTATTGTGAATAGAACTGCCTTAAACATTGATGTGGCTGTGTCACTGTAGTATGTTGATTTTAAGTCCTTTGGGTATAAACCGAGGAGTAGGATAACTGGGTCAAAATGGTGGTTCCATTCCATGTTTTCTGAGGAATCTCCATACTGCTTTCCATAATGGTTGCACCAGTTTGCATTCCCACCAGTAATGTATGAGTATCTTTTTCCCCACATCCTCACCAACATTTATTGTTGCTTATAATCTTGATACTTGACATTCTGATTGGAGATGAAATCTTAGAGTAGTTTTGATTTGTATTTCTCTAATTGCTAGAGATGTTGAACTTTTTTGTCATATATTTATTGATCAATTGTTTACCTTCTTCTGTGAAGTGTCTGTTCAGTTCCTTAGCCCATTTATCGATTGGGTTATTTGCTTTTTTGGTGTAACTTTTTTGAGTTCTTTATATATCCTAGAGGTTAATGTTTTATATGAGGTACATGTGGTAAAGATTTTCTCCCAATCTTTAGGCTGTCTCTTCACATTATTGATTGTCTCTTTTGCTGAAAAGAAACTTTTTAGTTTGAATCCATCCCATTCATTGATTCTTAATTTAACTTCTTGGACTTCATGGGTCTTGTTAAGAAAGTCAGGTCCTAGACCAACATGGTGAAGATTTAGACCTACTTTTTCTTCTAGTATTCACAGGGTCCCTGTTCTAGTGCCTAAGTCTTTGTTCCACCGTGAGTGGAGTTTCATGCAGGGTGAGAGATAAGGGTTTAATTTCATTTTGTTACATGTGGCTTTCCATTTCTCCCAGCACCATTTGTTGAATAAGCTGTCTTTTCTCAAGTGAATGTTTTTGGTACCTTTGTCTAGTATGAGGTACCTGTATTTATGTGGATTTGTCTGATCCTAATCTGACATGATGATTTGGGCCTACTTTTTTCTCTATTTGATGCAGGGTCTCTGGTCTAATTCCTAGGTCCTTGATTCATTCTGAGTTGAGTTTTGTGCAGGATGAGAGATAGAGGTTTAATTTCATTTTGCTGCATATGGATTTTCAGTTTTCCCAGCCCCATTTGTTGAAGAGGCTATCTTTTCTCCATTGTATGTTTTTGGTAGCTTTGTCTAGTATGAGATAACTGTATTTATGTGGGTTTGTCTCTGTGTCTTCTATTCTGTACCATTGGTCTACCTGTTTATTTTGGTGCCAATACCATGCCATTTTTGTTACTATTGCTCTGTAGTATAGTTTAAGGTCTGGTATTGTGATACCTCTTGCTTCACTCTTCCTGCTAAGGATTGCTTTGGCTATTTTGGGTCTCTTATTTTTCCAAGTGACTTTCATGATCCCTTTCTCTCTTTCTCTGAGGTTCTTTTTTTTTTTTTTTTTTTTTTTTTTGTGGTGCTGGGGATTGAACCCAGGGCCTTGTGCTTGCCAGACAAGCACTCTACCAACTGAGCTACATCCCCAGCCCTCTCTGAGGTTCTTAATGGGAATTGTATACTACTGAAGGCGCTATGGCCATTTTGACAATATTAATTCCTCCTATCCAGGAGCATGGGAGGTCTTTCCATCTTCTAAGGTCTTCTTCTATTTCTTTTTTTAGTGTTCTGTAGTTTTCATTGTAGAGGTCTTTCACCTCTTTGTTAGATTTATTCCTAAGTATTTTTTTTAAGCTGTTGTAAATGGAATAGTGTTCTTTATTTCTCTCTCAGTGAATTCATTGATGTTTAGGAATGTGTTTGATTTGTGGGTGTTGATTTTGTGTCCTGCTACTTTGCTGAATTCATTTATTAGTTCTAGAAGATTTTGGGTGGAATTGTTTTGGATCTTCCAAATATAGAACCATATCATTGGCAAATAGTGATAGTTTGAGTTCTTGTTTACCTATTATTTTTACACCTTTAATTTCTTTCTTCTCTCTAATTGCTCTGGCTAGAGTTTCAAGGACAGTGTTGAATAAAAGTGGTGAAAGAGGGCATCCTTGTCTTGTTCCAGTTTTTGGAGGGAATCCTTCAGTTTTTCTGTGTTTAGAATTACATTGGCCTTGGATTTAGCATATATGGCTTTTATGATGTTGAGGTATTGTTCCTACTATTTCTACTATTTTATTTTTTATTGTGGTGAATAATAGTATCAACTAAGTGATGTTTGTCGCCTTTACCTTGATTTGTGCTAAGAGGCCAGCAGCTTTATACTGACCTTTGCTTTTATATCACAAATATAAGCAGAAGCACTAAAAAATGGCAAATAGCATCATTATTTTTGTGAATATAGTTTTATTGTCACAAATATTCTAACAAGATCTCAGCGAATTCTCAGTGCTCTATAACCCCCTCTTTGGAAATCATATGAAAATCCTTGTTATAAATTCTACAGTTTTTCCCTTAAAAGCCATTAAATGTTTTTGTTTGAAAATTTGTGCAGATGTTTAACAATTAATTTGTCTTAATACTTTGCACTTACTATATAAATAATGATTACTAGTTTTTAATTCAGTGTTAATATATTGAATCAATCTGAGAAGGGGTATCTATGTTAGGAAATTTTCAAATTTCAGCTAACTATATTATAAGCTTCATTTGAAATAGGGGGAGTCTCCTCTTAGTGGAATTGACAGAGAATGTTTTGATGATAAAGTTATTTCTCTCATACAAACATTGATTTCATTCATCTCATTGCTTTTATACTCTTGGCCACTATTTGATATTAAGTATATGAATGGAATTTTCAGTTTTGAGTGCCTCTTTTCTATTTGCAGTTTTATTGCTTTCATGGAGAATCAGCATTTTTTAAAATTTGTATTTTCCATAATTTATAGGGAACACTGAATGATATTTTTGTATAATTGTTTAATTTGCTTTTTGTCTTATACTGTGCTTGTTAACTTTCTAGCATTTATTTGAGGATTTTTTTGCTTTCTCCAGTGACCAAACAAGATATCTTTATACTCCTTTTTTGCTGTAGTGAACTTTAATTATCTTTGAGTTTGGTAAGCATGGTCATTTTTCTTTTGAGCCAGTCTAGACAGATGAACACAGTTGATGAACATTTTCTTTATGTTTACATATATCATACAGAGCTTGTCCTGAGATTATGTTCTGTCTGATAATTGGCCTTCTGAGTTATCTATAGTCAGTTTGTATTCTCAAAACATTTGTCTCTGAATAGTTAAACAACACAACACAATAGCAACACATTTGTGTTGCTTTATATTAATGTTATTTGTGAATTTTTTGTGTGGTGCATGATAATTAGCCTAGTGTTGAATATTTATCAACAATTATGAAGCAACCTAATTATGAATGGATTAGAAAGGAATTGCACTAGATATTTTTAATAAATCCAAGAAAAGCTAAGTATAAATATTGACAAAATAATTGTGAAGATGAATTTGCTGTAAAAACTGGAAGTCAAATGAGACAGTGTTGTTGACTAGTTCATATTGATATTATATGTTGTATTTCTGATATTTGTTCTTATTCTCATCTTTCAAACAGTAAAAATCTGTTTTTCTATTGAACAAATCACTTTTTTAAAAAGTTTACATTCTTCCTCCTAGAATTTGTAATAAAGAAAAAAAGTTGATATATACAGAAGAATGTATTTATGAATATGAATATGAATATTGAAGTTAGAGGTGTAGCTATAATAAAACAAATTTTTATGAAGTCAGTTATATCAATTACTAGAATATTAAACTGTGCAAGTCACCCATATTCTCCTAACAAATTCCATTACCCTGTTTTCTGTCTGGAGATGACCTCTTTTCTGATATTTGTGTACATTAACATGTTGAGTTTTTAAAAATCACAGCACATGCAGACACACATACACAAACCCACACACTATTTTATTTGGTTTGGCTATATTCAAATTTCTAAAAATTATATTTTAAGTTATTTTCAGACATTCATTCCTGATGTCTGTGGCTATAGTTGATTCACTTTCACTGCTATGTACCTTTCCATTGTATTAATATGCTACAGTTTATCAATTGCCAAATCCAAGTACACTGATTTGTTTCTAGTGTTTTTGCTGTTAAAGATATCATTATATGCATCTTCTAACAGGCACAAAAGTTTCTCTAGATTAGGAAAGGAAAGGAGAGGAGAGGAAACGAGGATTATTGGACATAAAATTTGTATTTTGAGTTAATCTCACATTATTGTTCAGTGTTTTATCAATTTAAAACTCCCATCACTTGGGCATATGAGTTTTAGTTTCTCCACATTCTTGCCATTGACTAGTACTGTTGAACTTAGGTTTTTCACTTTAATGATAATAAATGGAATATGATTGTGATTTAAATTCATATTTTTCTATTATTGTAAGACCAGCACCTTTTCTTACATTTATTGACCAATCATGTTTTATCTTGTATGTAACGACATGTCTTATCTAAAAACAATGTAAACCAAAACTTTTGAGGATGGAGGATTTTTGAAATACCAGGGTATATTGAGCTGATATAGAGTGTAAACAGATCAGAAAAAGACCAGGTCCTGAGACAAGTATCCTATGGGACCAGGGCTAAGAGGCTAAGAGAACTTTTCTACAATGAACATTTGGGGAAGGAAGATTTTTTTTTTTTTTTCTTCATTGGCTAGAGAGAAAAAGAACATGGTTATGTGAAGAAGTCCAGAGAACTTTTGGGATAGGAGGACAACTCATAAGAAATAACTGTTCTGGACTGTGGTACCTAGGGGGTTGGTATAGGATTTGAGTGAAAAGTTTTAATGTGCTTCAGGGATATAAATGGGTTATTCCTTTTAGCCTAAAACCTGTTAACTGATTAACTTCCTCCATCTCCTTTTCCTTCTATCCTCTTGCCCTTGTAATTAAATCTAGGAATCTCAGAATTTTCTCTAATCAATCCCAATCATTTCTTCCTATGTACTGCAAGTTTCTTCTTAGAGTTTGTTTCTTTTTGTCTCACCTTTTTAATGGATTTTGAAAAAACAGAATTTCTTAATATCTATGTCATAGAATCTGTAAATTTTATTGTTAATGTTTTTTGCGTTTCAAGAAATTCTGCCTTGTCTAAAGATCATAAACATTATCGAGTAGCAGTACGAGGTCAATTTTTGTAAAATATTTCATGTATTCTTAAGAGGAATATGTGTTCTTTTGTTGGGTGTTTTCATTTAGTGTTTTTTGTGTATTCGTTAAATCAGACTTCTGTATTTGAGTGAATATGTATGTTAGTGTTATGGTTACTGGCCCAGGTCTGGCTGCTTGTAGCACAGTGAATCAGTTGAGAGAGAGGTGCTAAGGCAAGGAGGACAACTTTATTTGAAAAACTGGCTGATTTAGAAGATGAAGGATTCTGTCCAGTGTCATTGGTGGAAAGCTGATATAGGAGTAGTCCAAGTAGGAGACAGGTGATTGAAGACTGGTGGGTAAGGCTGTCCCACAGGTGGAGCTTTGCAGTTTCACACATCTCCAGAACAAAGATCATTATTTCCTTGGGTTATTCTCATAACTGATCAGTTTTCCCACTTGCAGTTCTTTACATACTACATAATGTACTGGCAAGTAGGAGAAGCTGCCCTGAGTCCCTCTTGCTGACCACCAAACTCATTACCATTAGTCATGGTAATGAAGGAGAATTTACTTCGCTATCTGTTGTGGAAGACAGAGTCAGATCAGTTTAAATAGGAAGTTGGATACAAGATCTGATATTACTGCTCAGCTTTATCACTGCTGTCATCTCTGTTGATTTGGTCAGGTACATCTCCTGCTAGGTTGGTGGATTTAGTAGTGTCTCTAGGATTTTCTGCTTTAATGTTTTTGAGGCTGTATTATAAATAGACAGGTGTACCATTGCTGTTGAATTATTCTGTTTCTACTGTGCTGTAGTTGTTTCTAATCTTAGTAAGGTTTTTCATCTTGAGTTTTTCTCCTAGTTAGTATTCTCCAGTTGTATTACTTTTCACTTTGTTATTTCCAATTCTTCATTTTTTTTTTATTTTGGATATTTCTTTGACAGCATAGTTTATTTTTTTCTTTTTTCTTTTTTTTGGAAATCTATCACTATTTTAATCAATGAGTATTCTCATATACATTGTTATGACTACTGATACAGTTTCACTCTTTTTTTTAACTCTTTATTCTTGCTGTTTTCTCATGTTTCTGTGTTTTGTTTTTGTTTTTGTTTTTTTCTTTTTTTTTAATCTTTATCTTCCTTCCCTCTTACATCCCCACTACTGGTTTAAATGTTACCTATTCTGTTACTATTCTTTTGTCACTGGAGGAAGTCTAAGGGGCTCCAGGTGAGAGGGACCTCAACTCAGGACGAGTAGGGTTGTTGGCAAACATTGAAGAAATGAATTTAAGGACATGTTAGAGGCACACAGACTGATTTGTTTAGGAGAGCAGGGATACTTTCAGGGAGAGAGTAGCCCATTTCAAGAGCAAGAAACTATAACCCTTTGGTTTGAGATGTTAGTATTTATCCAGGGACAGGAACTAAGGCCAAACTAGTGGTGGGGAGTCAGGGTGGTGTTACATGATTTCACACCAGTTTTCCCTGTGCTTGTGCATTGTCTTCACATCATGTTGAGGTTTTTATTTTTGTTTTTGTTTTTTGACAACATGGACTAAAGAGGGAGTGGGGGAGTGGATTGCTCACGAGTTGGTTGTTTGCTTCTGGTGGTTCACAGGCATTTATAGATCCTTTTCTATTGAGACTCCATGTGTCTTGCTTTTTCTGTATCCTCAAATTCCTATCTCACTTTCAGTAGGTGTCCTTGAAATTTATTTACACTTATTTCTATACTTAGGATCTTAATTATTTGCCTGAATAATGTAAGCTCTAGAACACAAACATTTATCACTCCCTTCTGACCTATTTGTTATTATTTGGTATAATTTTTATCGTATTTTTAAATCCCCAAAACTTAGATACTCTAGTAAAAAACCATTTTGAGCCACTTCTTATGTTGCTATTTTCCTGTTTTCTTTTTAGTTTTGATCTTGGTCCTGCCAGTTTGTATTATTACAGTTTTCAAGTATATAATTCCAGAAGTTCTTTTAGAAAGGACTCAATTGGTAATCAGTTTTTCATTCTCATGAAAATATACTTTGTTTACATTGTTGCAAGATAGTTTTGTTGAATTCTGGGTTTTAGGCTGGGGCTATTTTCTCTCACTTCTTGAAGAAAATACTAATCCTTTGCATTATAGCTTGTTGCAGTTGAAACATATTTTGCTTCTTGTTCCTATTATCTTTACTGTTTATCTTATTTTAAGGTCTTACTTCTGCACTCGAACTAAAACACCTTTTTACCTTAGTGTGTCTAATTGTGGATTTTAAAAAATTATCCTGCTTGACAGGAATAATTTCTGTGTTTGAATTTGTGTTCATTGTCAGTTCTGGAAAATTCTCAACCATCAACGCTTAAAATAGTTCTTTAACCCATTTTGTCCCATCATCCCAGATTTGGAACGCCTATTAAAAACTTAAATGTAGTATGTAATATAATTTTATAATATGCAGTGATAATAAGAATATAGTTATAATGTAACAATTGCATTAATATATGTATAAGCTCTAGATTGTGATTTCTATCTATTTTAATGCACCTTGGCAATTTCACTGAAATATTTGCAGAATTGAAAGCATCTCTACTTTTTGAAAAATTTTCTTTTGTTTTGATATTTGTCCTCAAATAACTGTTGCCCTCCTTTTTTACTTACCCTGTACCTTTGTTATTTTTCATTTGCATCAACTCTCTTGAGTTCAGCGTCTTGTTTATCTGTGTGGAAATTTAACTTTCTTGTGACTCAGGCAACATTTTAAAAGAAGATTCTTACTTCCCATTTCATTGATTTAGAGCAAGGTTGCACTGGGGTGTTTAATGTAGTGCCCTGGCATTTCTTACGTTACACATTTGACATGATGATATTAAGTTATTGATGAACTTGTGTCATCTAAGGATCTATTATGTATCTTATGTCTGTATCTGTTGATGTGCTGTAAGCATGATAGATGACCATTTAAGACGTGCAGCAGGGAATGTACGTTTAGGGTCATGTTCTTTTGTTTTTGTTGTTGTTTGTTTTTGGTGGAACTGGGGATTGAATTTAGGGCCTCACATGTGCTAGGCAAGTATTCTGAGCTATACCCCCAGCCCTTTTTTTTTTTTTTTTTTTTGATTCTTTTTTTAAGTTTTAGATAGATCTTGTTCAGTTGCTCAGGCTGGCTGGTCTCAAACTTACATTATTCTGCCTAAGCCTCCCAAAAAGCTGAATTTATAGGCATGTGCCACCATTCCTGGTGTGCCACCATTCCTTTGTTTTTATACGCTTATATTCCCATATATTTCAAGCTTGTTGTCTTTATCTGTGTCTGATTTTATTATTATATTCTGATGCATTTTTCAATTTTTTTAAAGATATACATGACAATAGAGTATATCTTGACATATTATACATACATGAACTATAACTTGTTCTAATTAGGATCCCATTCCTGTAGTTGTACATGATGTGGAGTTACACTGGTCATATAGTTATATATGAACATAAGAAAGTTATGTCCAATTCATTCTACTCCTGTTCCCCTCCCTTACCTTCATTTCCCCTTAGTCTAATTAATTGAATTTTCTTCTTCCCCTCCCCACCTTTATTGTGGTTTAGCTTCCACATATCAGCGAAAACATTCAACCTTTGGTTTTGGGGGATTGGCTTATTTCACTTAGCATGATGTCTCCAAATCTATCCAGTTACTGACAGATGTCACAGTCATTCTTCTTTATGGCTGAGTAGTATTCCATTGTGTGTATATGCCACAATTTCTTTATCCATTCGTCTGTTGAAGGGCACCTAGGTTAGTTCCATAGCATAGCTCTTATGAATTGAGCTGTTATAAACGTAATGTGACTGTGTCCCCATAGTAGGCTGATTTTTGAATACTTTGGATATATGCCAAGGAATGGGATAACTGGGTCAAATAGTGGTTCCATTCCTAATTTTTTGAGGAATCACCATACTTCTTTCCAGAGTGGTTACAACAATTTGTAGTTCCACCAGAATTTTGTGAGTGTGTACCTTTTTCCCAACATCCTTGCCAACATTTATTGTTATTTGTATTCTTGATAATTTTCATTCCCACTGGTGTGAGATGGAATCTTAGTGTAGTTTTACATTTGTCAAACTTTTTAGCACAGGTTATTACTGCCTCCTAACATAATAATCAGTATTATATTTAGATGTTTCTTGAAGTCAAAAGCTGTTTTATAATTCAAAGGGCATATGCCTATAGTATGGGGATAATGAACAAGTATTTAACTTTCTATTTGAAAACTATTTTCTAACCATTTCTGGATATTAAAAGTTCCTTAATTTTATATTTCAGAATGATGCCATAAATATTCTGTCTTCATTTAAATTTTTTTCTCTTTTAATCATTCTCAATGAATTTGTTTCTTGCTTTCACTTTGAAACAAAATTAGGAAAACGTTATCTGAGAACTATATAGGTTTTTGCCATTTGTCATCATTTTATTTTGATGAATTTTTGAAAGTAAATATGTAAGCATTTGGGTATTCTGTGTAGAAGAAGAGTGTGGTGTACTCTGAGTTACAGATCTCTTTTCTCATTACCTTAGACAAAGAAACAGCCTTGGTATAACAGCACATTAGCGTCAAGACGAAAACGACTCACTGCTCATTTTGAAGACTTAGAACAATGTTATTTTTCTACAAGGATGTCTCGTATCTCAGGTACATGCTTAGGAATTCTTTTATAATATAGCAAATACATGTTTCAGATCTGTAAATTAGACATTTTATGCAGAATTTATAGGAAGTCATAGTTGTAAAGTAAAATATATTTTGACATAGTCTTTCAGAATACTCTGGAGTCTTAGAGATCTTGGAGATGTTGTTTTCCAGTGGCAATTTTTGTCTCTTCGGAATTTTTAATCTCGACGTTAAGTTATAAAGCTATGTAAAATCACAAAATGGGTCATAACCATGTAACTAGCAAAAATCAGTTCCATTCATTTACCTCTTATTTAACATTAATTTCTATGTCCTCTGTGTTACCAATAAAACGGTAAAAGAACTGGTCTTATTGTGAAGGGGTATTGTAAATACAGTGTGGGAAAGCACCAGGTAAATGATTCTGTGTGATATTGTGTGTTGTATAAATGGGCAAAGAGTATTATGAGAATAGGATAGAATATCCACTAATACAACTGGAAGTGAAAATTCCAGGCCATGTTGAGAATGAGGAGATGTAAAGAAAGGCTCTGTGCAGAGATTTTGAAGGAATTATATTTGGGACAGGCTGTATGAACTGAAAAAGGAAATTAGAAATATATTCAAAATAGAGGAAATAACATATGAAAGAGACACAGTAGCTTAGGATATTTTTATTTGGAGAAGTAATAAAGTTCGTGTTCTCTGTTATTCAACATTTCTCAGCATTTTGCTCATCACAGAAGTAAGGACATTAATATCAAACTTACGAACATTTTAAGGGTTATAGGTACTGTATACAAAGCATATAGGTACTTGTTGGGTGCTCAAGTAATTGATACCATTAGTAGTATACTTATGCTTAATGAAGACCACCATGGAAAACCAATGTCCAATACTTTATTGGTTGTTAAAAACTGGATCTTTTCTCATGAGTAAACATGCTTTATGTTATAATCTACACATTTCTTCTTTATTTCTTTGAACAAATTTGCCTCAGAATTGGTGATGGATAAAAAGCCAAATTTACACAGAATTTTTCCTAGGAAGTTTAGGGGGAAGCCAAGATTTGTTTGCTTAGCATGTTTGAGATTAATCATAAACATTTTGTGCAGATGGAAAGCTGACATTTACTGTCTGATAGTTGAGTCCTTTGTTGAAATACTGTATAAACATTAGGAAGCTGTTAAATTAAAAGTAGTCTAAGACCTGCATTCTGACTGGCAGAGAGTTCATGTTAAATCTTTCAAACATTAATTTGTGTTATGTAGAAAAATACAACAGGCTAAGTGGCAAACATTTTTAAAAATTAAAAGAGAGACAAGGAGAAAAGCTTTGGGTAGGTAACATTATCAATAATCTTTAAGTCACTTGCAATACAGATATGCTATGGAGGAGTAAAGGGTCACTAGATATTATGTATTATGTATTTACAGGAGGGTGGAATAAGTAATTAAAATAAGAAGGAGAATTAGATAATTATTTGTGTGATCAGGGTTATATTGTAAATCTCAAGTTTATCTTATCAGATTTGCACATTGACTAACATAATCATATGAAATGCCTTTTAATTCATTTGTTAACAAAGAGAAAAATTTTAACTTTTACATAGCGGAACACATAGGATACTGATTGTCCTTTGTGTATTTTCAAAGGAGAATCCTCAAATCTGCCCACAACCCAACTTTTATTTCCAATTTTTGAAAATAAACGGTGAATATTAAGAAATTAATGTCTCAGACTCTTAATTGTAATAATTGAAAGAGGATGTAAATTAAAAAGCTTTAGGAGAAAGAAAAGAGACATTGCATATACTTTTACAAACTAATCTGTTATTAGGAGAGGAGATATGCCAGTAGATATAGATAGATGTGATCTTAAAGTAACCCAAGCAAACAAAATCCTACCTTTTTATAATCAGATAAAGTAAACTTTAGTTACTATACTTCAGATATTGAAATAACTAGTCTCATTGTTATCACAGTTTCTGATGGAGAGTTGATATCAATGAGCTTGTATGATAACCATAAGCCCATTTACCTTAGAAAAGGACATGTTCTTCAACAGAATACATATCGAATTCTTGTAATTATGTGGTTTGAAATTGATGTTGAAATGTGAAAGAACAGGTTAACATTAAAACAATTTCTAAATAACTTGGTAGTCGAATTGCATATAAAAAGTATTGCATAACTATTACATCTTAACCACTCTGGAGTACAGTTGATGATTTTGTTTTGTTTTCCTCAGCAACTCATGTTTGTTTATAATTTACTGAATTTACCAAGAATAATTTTTGTGGGGTCAGAGCTTTATGTTAATACCATTATAACATCACATGCTAATTAAGTTATTGCTTTTGCTATGTTTAGAATGAAAGCTCTATTAAATTGGACCCTTTTAATCTGCATTGTTAGATGGATTTGCTTAGTGTTTAAGATCTATAAAATACTGGAAACAAAAGCTTATTTCCCTCAAGTAATTGTACTTATTCTTAAATTTCTTCATGCCAATAAATTTTCTTCAAGATAACCTAATATTTTGGACAAAATAATAAATTCTTTCCTCTGTATCATATATTCCTATAACTATTTTTAATTAGTTATTCTCTTGTCTTAATTTCATTATGTCCTTATTTAGGTGGCAATTAAGAAGGGAAAACATGAAAGTATACCCTGAAAAAGTGCTGTGTGTGTGTGTGTGTGTGTGTGTGTGTATGGATATGCACTGAATAAGGAAGAAGCTATGAAAAGACAATGTTAAAACAAACATTTCCAATTTCAATGTAGGAAACTAAAGTCATGTCCCCAGTGCCTTCTTTGGAAAAGAGAATCAGTTCAGGCTTCAAGCACTTTTGAAAAACAATGAGTTTTAAAATTTGTCCAAGTGAAATTTGTGCTTTCACTAGACCTATGCTTTCTCTAGTTGTATTGTCATAAACTGATTTTGTAAGTTAAAACCCACAGGATTTCAGCTTTGAATAGTTTACTGAAGTTGACTTTACTCAAAGTATTTGTATAGTGATCCATTGGATGAAATTGCTGTTTTCCATATTCTACCAAAAGATACGAATGAAACTATTTTTTCTGGTTGAAGTTGTTACTCTTTGGGATCAATGGGAACCATTTCAAACATTTTTTGTTTTTGAGAATCAGTAGTTTATACATTACGGTTTTCTACTTCTTTCCAGTCATAGGATTTGAAACACCTAAAAGGATTATGTGAACAAAAATATGTTTTATTTGAAAACGATTTTTTATCTAAAATGTGTTATAAACTTTGTTTTGCAAATAAACAAACTTTGGCATAAATATATATCCCTGTGAACTCATTCCTTTAAACAGATATTCTGTCCATATGTATAATCCTCTTTCTAAGCTCTTTATTGATAGAGGATTTTTTCCTAATAAATTATTTAACTTCTCTTGAGTAGTAGTTCTTTTATTTTTTCCCAAGAAATTTTTGCTAAAAAGAATAGGTAAATTCACAGTTCTTTTGGATGTGGAAAGAGTCTTTCAAAGAACCAATAAGATGTTCTCTACTAAAAGTGAAAGATCACCTAATCAGTTTGAACATACTGGTCTTCTCTAAAATCTTTTAAAATAATTTTTTTGTACTTAAAATATAATTTTTAATCTGTGTATATTATTCTTTGCTTACTTTGTGGTACAATTCATCTATTTTATTTTCTTTGTGTAGATGACAGTCGAACTGCAAGCCAGTTGGATGAATTTCAGGAATGCTTGTCTAAGTTTACTCGATATAATTCAGTGCGACCTTTGGCCACATTGTCCTATGCTAGTGATCTCTATAATGGCTCCAGCATAGTCTCTAGGTAAGTATTGAGGACACTCCTTACCATTTTCTTCTGTAAAAATATCTAGAATCTAATTGAATTTGAGAAGCAAGTATAGCATATTGTTAAAAGCCTGAGTTCTGAAGTTAAGTTACCTGCCAGTTATTAATATTGCAGTCGTAGGCAAGTTTATATAACTCCTTAGTGTTAAATTTCATCATCTCTAAGATGAAATGGTTAAAAGCATCCATTTCATAGGATAGTAGTTTCCTTAAAATATCTATGTCTGGTTTTGATAATAGAATATGCTTTCCTCATAAGTGCTGCCTCCTTTTTAGTTTTCTGGAGTTTTGTGTAGAATTGATATTATTTCTCCCTTAAATATTTTGTGGAATTCTCCATTGACGCTTTCCAGGGAATATTTTTTATTGCCAAATTGAACTTCCTTGAGAGATTTGAACTATTCAGGTTATTATTTCCTTCTCACTTGAACATTATTATTAGTTTTTATCTTTTAAAAAATTTGTTCATGTTATTTGGGTTGTTGAATTTATTGGCATACAGTTGTTTATAGTATTCCCTTTTTGTTCTTTTAATAGCTTTAGAGTCTATGATAGTGGTTCTTCTCTTATCCCTGATACTTTTACCACTTTCCCAAAGCAGTCTGTCTTAAATTTTGATCATTTTTATTGAGGCAACTCTTAATTTTACTATTTGTATATTTCTGTTTTCATGGATTTTTGTTGATTTTTATTATGCTGTTGACTTATTCTTACTTGCTAATTTTTTAAAGTAGATACTGAGATCACTGAGTCGACAGTTTATTTTCTAATACAGATAGTTTGTGCTAGAAATTTTCCTAAGTTTATTTTTAGTTGTTTTTAAATGTTTTTTGGAGTGGGAGGAGTACTGGAGATTTAACTTAGGGACAGTTTACCACTGAGCTATGTTCCCAGTCCTTTTTATTTTTTATTTTGAATCAGGGTCTTACTACCTTGCGGAGACTGGCTTTGAAATTGCAATCTTCCTACCTTAGCCTCCTGAGTCACTAGGATTATAGAAGTGGCCACAGCATCTGGCTGGTTTTAATTTAATTTATTTTTATTTTTATTTTTTTGGTTCCAGGAATTGAACCCAGGGGCACTTAACCACAGAGTCACATCCCCAGCCTTTTTTTTTTATTTTTTATTTTTTGAGACAGGGTCTCACTGAGTTTCTTAGGACCTTGCTAAGTTGCTAAGGCTGACTTTGAACTTGTGATCCTCCTGTCTCCACCTCCTGAGCCACTGGGATTATAGGCATGCCTGCCACTGTGCCTAGCCTTGACTTCATTTTTAAAATTTGATAAAATCATATGTAGTTTTCATATATAGCATGACTTTGTGAAGTATGTATCAAAATACTTTTTAATTTCCATTTTTTTATTTATTTTTTTGACCCATGAATTACTGAGATGTATTTTTAGTTTTCAAATACTGGGATTTTCCAGGTAACTTTGTTTTTGATTTACATACTCTTGTTAGTTTTATCATAATCTTGCTGATTATTCTTTCAGAATTTTTAATTCAGATATCTAATATACATAAAAATAGAGGGAATGGAATAATAATTCCTCATATCATCATCAGATTCAGCAGTAAGATTTCATTATATTTGGGGCACCAGCTCTGACTCCTCTCCAGAGGAGCACCTCTCCCCCTCTCTCTGTCCCTCTTTTTCTGTTCTGTCCCTTAAATATACTTGTTTTCTTGGTGAGGGAGGTTCCATTATACTAGCTTCATGTGTCCATTTCATTTTTATTTTATTTGCTTTTTAAAGCAAATCTCAGATGCTATATTATTTCAGACATAATCTCCATTTCTTAAAATAATGGACATTGTAAAACCACAGGGCTAATCACATTTAAGACAAAGCAGTAATCCTTTGGTGTCATCAAATTTCTAGTCCACATCAGACTTCCTAGGTTGAACTAATCTTAAAGAGATATTTTTGAGACAAATCAGGAATTTGATGAGTTAGTGGTTTTTTGTTGCTGGGCCTGTCACCGATCTACACCCTCAGCCCTGACTCATTTTAACTTGTACAGTTCGCTAAAACTTTGCTTTTAATTTGTAGGACTAAAATATTTTGTGTATATGAAGATTGATCTTGAAGTCTAAGCCATTAGCTAAAAAGAGTATTTGCAGGAAGTCTTTAAATGAATGCCAACTGTGTGTTTAAATCAGTAATAAATAAGACAAAAATCAGACATTTTTCTTCATTTTGGTGGTGTGAGCTCTTCTTAAGTACTGAATTAAACAAAATATGAAAATGCAGCAGATGTGCTTTTCATTTAATTACATAATTCATTAGCAAAAGTTCATTGACCTCCTACTAAACTAAATGTATAACCATGAACAGTCCAGACATGATGCTTGGATTCAGAAAAGTTTACAATCTTATTTTAGTGACTGTATGATGAGAAATACAAAAATTTTGAAACAATTTAGCTTAAAGCAACAGGTTAACAATATTGCTTAAATTCTTAACTAAAGAATGTATATGTTGATAAAAAGCCTCAGAAATATAGTTTAATTATCAAAGTTATTTTATAATATTGACCTGATATGTATATACTTGTCTATAATTTTGTGACTATAGCCAAGCCTAAATGTACCATAGTAGATCTCTCTTGTAATATAGACTACTTTCTCTGATTATTTTGAATCTATCCTGCATTTTATTTTCCTTTTCAGTTAGCACAAAAACGAGATCAAAACTTCCTTCTTAACATCATATTGCAGAAGCAACATCAGTTAGTAATCACTCTTTCAACATTGTTTTTTCTTATTTCTGAAAGCCATTTTACTTTGATTTAATGTAGTCCTGGAGTTCTTCTTATTTATTATTTTTTTTTACAATACGAATAAACTTTGGCTATACCATGCCATTTATATCAGAGAACTGTGTTCTCTGAATCCAATGTTTTCTGTCTTTAGGAGACCTCAGATTTCAGACTGGGAATATTACATATTCAAAGTGAGATTAGTTACATTAAAATATTTCAGTTATAATTACAATATTTAAAAATACCTTTAATTAGTTCGTCTTTCCTGCTAGCATCCCATCTTTTCTTTCAATTAAATTATATTAACATTTCTGAATGAAAAATTTCCAATTTTTAAAGTTTGTTAGGACATATGAAAGCTTGTAGGTAGCAAGAATAGATGACATATAGCCAAACTAGTGAAGAGGTGCTGAAACTTTCATAGCTCTGATTTTTGGCTTTGTTTTAGTTTCTTGTACTCAAATGTATTGTTAATAAATTCATTTTAAAGACTTTTAATTCCTTTCAAAATAGAAAATTTAATGAATTTCTTTCAGGAAAAGGATAAAAAAGAGATAATGTTGAATTTGGTGTATTACATCATAGAAGAAATAATTCTTACTGTAAAACTGCATGAAATATATCTTATGTTGATCACTGACTACAGTCAGAAACTGAGAGAAAAGGCTGAACCAGAAACTGCATTTGAGATGTTTTCCTTTGCTTGTTTGTGTCAACACCATACTCAATATCCACAAGGTGGCAGCATTTATTTACAATATTTCATCTATGAGACCACTTACATGGAGTGGAAATTGGTGGATTATAGTGAAGTTCATCCTCCTGATTATCTCCCAGATGGTCCTTGATTAATGACATCAAGTAGTGAATAGAAAGGAGACACTTTTCCACTCTTCTTACACACATTTTACATTTTATCTTACATTAGGCTTTCTGTGGATACCAGAGATGATTGTATAGTTTAAACTTTCTTGGTATTTAGTAGTGGTGATCATTTCTTGAATTCCTGATTTGATTTTTAAATACCTAAATTGTTATGGTCAGAATTGTTATACATCCCACAACAAATTATTTAACATTTTCGTTTGTATTCACTCAAAATGTTGCATTTGAGTTATGTCAGGCATTAATAAATTCATGAAGAGAAAAATTTCACATACTGAGGCATTCATTGATTCTAAATCAGTTTACTTTTCAGACACCCATATGAAGAAAAGTGATTAATTCTTTTCAGATTCTGTGTACCTTTGTCATTGACTTATTTAACTAGCCTTCATAACGAACATTTTTTTGTTTTAATTTATTATTGTTATGTTCAAATAGTCTCTTTTTGCCATAGTTTGAAGCACTCAAACTTTGATTTTATAGTAGCTATTTAAAAAGAAAAGATTATTTTTGCTGAACATCAGTTTATAATGAATCTTGATTCAGATTGGATATAGAGTAACTGTAACTTTTAATATGTTTGCGTTTTGTTTTGTTTGGTACCAGGGATTGAGTCCAGGGCCCCTTATCCCCTGAGCCACATCTCGAGCCCTTTTATGTTTTTTATTTTGATACAGGATTTCACTAAGTTGCATAGAGCCTTGCTGAGTTGCCACGGCTGGCCTCCAACTTGGAATCCTCCTGCCTCAGCCTCATAAATTGCTGGGATTACAGGCATGCAATACTATGTCCCACTTTAATATGATTTTTATTGTAGAGTGCTGTTGAATTTAAAATTTTTACTTAACAGATCTCTAAACAATTATTAACTGGATTTATAAAGAAGAGATGTACTTTTAAGGACTGCCAATGTTTCTCTCTCTCTCTCTCTCTCTTTCTCTTTCTCTCTCTCTCAGAATATATTTCTGTTGTCTTAAAAGTTGGCTCTCTAGGATTGGGGAAAAATGAGATGAATGGAAGTGCAAAAGAGGATTTTCTCCCAAAATTTTGCCTGGGATCAGTCTTTCAAAGCAGTTATTTGCTGAACTGTGTTTTAGGCTGGAAGCTTTATTAGGGCAAGGTTCTTACCTGTGTTGTTTGCTGCTGTAGTCCCTTGTCTGTCACTGTGTAGGTACTCAGCAGTAAATATTTGATGAATGAATGCTTAAGTGAATGAAAATTGTTTTACCTGCTATAGAGGGCCTTGAGTAAGCAGGGCTCTATTATTTCTTTAACCTGCTTTTACAGATAGCCTTGCTGATAAGTATTCCTTTGAAGAAAGAGTCCCTAGGCAAAAAAAAAAAAAAAAGTTACCAGTCATCTTTGACACATGATAGAAACATAAATTCATATTAGTAATTTGAAAGAAAAAAGCCCAAGGTCTCAGTAAATGTTGATGATTTTCCTGTTTCTATGATGATACAAGATATAGGTTAAAGATGTAACACACTGTCTACACTTAGACTTTGAAAGACACTTCGTGCTCTCCCTTTCCTGTTTCCATCTCAAGTTCTTGTCTTTCCTGTTTATTTGCCTTTGACTAAGACTTGTCAATAGCACAAAGTGAAGCCATAAACTACACTTTTACACTTATTATCCCAAAGGAGGCACTAGTTAGATTAGCATTTGAGATTTTAGTGGACTGGTAGAGACTGTCATAAGTTGGTGTTCAGTATCAAAGAGATAATATAGGATTAAAGACTAGACACCGCATTTTAAAGTAAATATAAAGGAGATCTTTTTAGTCTGCACTCTAACGAGTAGGCTTTGTTGGGAGGTGGTTTCCATGCACTCTAACTTATTTTGGGGGCGGAGTACTAGTCTCGTTAAATTGGTGAGGCTGGCCTTGTGATCCTCCTGCCTCCGCCACCTCAGTTTCTGAGATTACAGGCATGAGCCACTACACAAAGTCATTCTGATTATCTTTTGAAGCTAGGCTCTTGCTTTTTCTTTTCTTTTTTTAAATCGGAAAGTCAGTAATCCTAAGGTAAGTTATTTGTTGACCTATATTTGGCTAGAATATTTTTGTTTTAATTTTTAAAATTGTACCTATTCATACCATAGGTGATATATAGACTAGTGAAAAGACATACACTTTAGGCTAATATATAGAATGAAACATTATAAATCCTATGCAAGTATCTACAGACTACAGTATGGAGAATGATTTAGACAGAAGTAAAAGTGGAAGTAAGGGGAGATCTAGTATGTAGGTGGTTATTAAAATTTGTTCTGGCAACACATGATAATGCCTTGTAGTCTGTATTAGGATGAGGTCAGTGACAGAAGACATATTTAAGAACTATCTAGGGACTAGAGTAGACAAAACTTCATTTTTCATTGGATTTTGTTCTTGAAACAGGAAGATAATTTTCACATCTTGGTCTTGAATAGCTGGAGGGGGAAAATATGGGTGTCAGTTATGGAGAGGGATACTGGAAGAGTGTAATTAGCAGTGAAATTCAACGGCGGACTCCCAACTGACATTTGAAATGTACTGAGATGTGTAGAGATGGTTGTACAGAGATGAGGTCTGTGGATTTTGGGAATTGACACTGGATACATAGACTACTTACATTTGAAATTTGAGCAGATGAGGAAGAACTGGAAAAGCAGACTTAGAAGACAATTAGGAAAGGGTATTGCTATGCAAACCAACAGAGAAAGGAGACGATCTTGTGAATAGGATCAGAACCAAAGTGAGAAAGCTTCTCTGCTAGGTAGTATGAGGAAAAGAGAAGAGAATGGGCATGGATGCAGGTGTTTTTGAAGATTAGGTGGCTAGGAGTTAAAGAATCCTTTAAGAGCTGTGCAGTTTCCATATGTCATCTTGGAGTGATGGGAGAAAGGGTGGATGTAGTTTCTATGACCTTAAGGAAAGAGTACATGATGAGAATGTTTATAGACTGGAATTTAAACTGAATGATGAAGGAAATGAATATGGAGAATGCTGAGCAATAAGCAAGAAGTGGTGGAATTAGTTATATGGAGATCAGGAATGAGGAGTTGTGGAAATAATGAGTAAGCAAGAGAGTGTGGAGATTGTGGTCAGAGGGGCATGTACATCTTTGACAACACTTTTCATCTTTGTAGCTATAGCACAAGGTAATCTGACATCTAATGGCCACTACTGTCGACTCAATTAGAATAACTAAAATTCAGGGTACAAAGTAAATAATTAATGTTTATGGAGATAAATGCTTTGGGAATTGACTAAAGAGTTCTCTGGAGGCTATAACTTTCAATTCGCTGGAGGTATTTAAAATGATTCAAATTGTGCCTCTCCTCCCCCAGATTTCTACAAATTATTTTATACTTGATTTTTAAGATAGGAAATGGCACTGACATACTTCTACTGTTTCGTTATATTTCCAACCACGTCTTATGTCATTTTTTGCATAAGTTTATGGTTGAAAGTAGAAATTGTTAAAGACTGGCAGTCTTTGTGCATAGCAAGTTTAAGAGGAAGATAAACTTATTTGAGTATAGTCTCTGGAGAAAACATGTAGAGGAAAGGTAAAGAAATATAATTCACATATATTCAATTGCATAGACTACATCTGTAGGAGAGAGTCTTTATGAATCTTTGGAGTGCAAAGATTCATCTTTGGAGTGCAACTCCTAATTTGAAATAAGGGCTAGAAAGATTAGTTTGCATGAGTAAAGTTTCATTTGGATGAAAAAAAATGTGATTTTATTTCTTTGTTATCTAGCCTACCTCGAAATAGGCCCAATTAATTTTACTTAAATGAGATAAAATGAGAACTTGAAATTATTCTAGCATTTTGTGTGGTACATTATAAATAACTGAGTAAATGTTAGTATTATCATTTCAGATTTACAAGCATACCCTAAGAACAGTGCTTCAGAATTAGAGCTAGGGCTTGTTAAAATACATATTGCTAAGCCCCACTCCGTTAGTTTCTGATGATCTAGTCAGTGTAGGGAACAAAAACAGGAATTTCTAACAAATTCCCATGTAATACTGATGCTGCTGGTCTGAGAACTATTACTATAGATTAAGAGCTTTGAAAAGAAGAAATTCTAGTAGAAATTATTTATAATCTTTAGGGAAAGATCGTGATTATTTTTTTTAATAGACCATGTGATTTACACAGTTTAGTGATCACAGCAAAATTGAGAGGAAGGGTTAGAGGCTTCCCATATACTTCCTGTCCCCTACTCATTTATAGCCTTTCCCGTTATTCACATCACCCACCAGAGTGGTACATTTCTTAAAACTGATAAACCTACATTAACACATCATTGTCATTCAAAGTTCATAGTTTAATTAGAGTTAATTATTGTACATTCCATGAGTTTGGACAAATATATAACATGTAATCACTATTATAGTATCTTTATATATAGTGAATCTAAGAAAGTAAGGTTAAAATCATCACTTTTATAGAGCTTCCCAATTAATAAAGTTTTTATAGTTTGCTATAAATGGATTGCATGTGTACCTAGATTTTTATTCCTTCTGTGGTTGGATAGAGACTGGGTAGGGGAGCCAGTTGGTAACTGTTTCAAGGACAGAGGGGATCAATCACATAACTTTTTTGCCTTTCTACTGAGTAGCACATATAAAATATCTTAGTTTCTTTTTTAAAAAATGTTATTTTGGTGGAGGAATTTCATGATGAAATTTGAGATTGAGCTCTTTAATGTATTAAATACTGATATTTTATACAGATGGTTGACCTCCAAAGTGCATGCTGAAGAGGAAACCTTTTCTTAACTCTGCTGTAGAACCGTCTCACCTGAACATAGTAGTGAACCACTGGGCTGACAGAAAATAATACACATTTTTGAGGGAATAAGAAGGGAGTTTGAACCTCTTAAAATTTGAATAAATGTGTTCTTAAATTAAATCTTCTTATTCTTTCTTACACTTTTGACTTAAGAAAGATAAAATAGCAGTCTCTGTCCATTTTACAATACTATGAGTTTACTAGGAAAGGGACAGATTTTTTTTTCCTCTGCACTCAGGTTTAGTGACTGGGCCTGGCACTTGACATAAACTGTACAACAAACTGATAGGAGAAAAGGCAGACAGAGTTATTTAATGTTGAATGTTTTACATGACATTGGATGAAGGCCATAAAGAAGAAAAACCTCCCGCAGTGATTGGAAGTGAAACCTTTATACTGTTTGGACAGAGTACCATAAATTTTAAAGAAAAGTGACTAAAGGAAAGGAATTTTGATAACTTTGGGGTTGGCAAATGAAGGAAAGGCAAGTATTTTGGGAAACTGATAGATAAGGACTTGTCTTGTTACTCATGTTTGTGCAAACTTTTTCTTGGTGCCATCTCCAGTGGTTTCTCAGAGAAACTGGCCTGAACAACACAGCAAGGATTCATGGCTACATAGGAGGACCTCAGAATTTAGAGAGCCAGGTTGGTATTGGCAGATGAGGCTTTGAATTCTAAGGCCTTTTGTAACCTAAACTCTCAGTTTAAAAGAAGCAGTTGACAGAGTGAAATCTGTGATGGCCTAAGCTCCTAGGTGTCTGTCAAATTCTTAGGTTTATATGTGTTTAAGTGCAGTATTGAGGTCACTCAGTCACCACAGGGTCTGATAAGATAGGATGTCACATACTGGAGGGGAAGGAGAGTTGTTCCAAGTTCTCACCCTTGGGGTCCATTAAGACATTACATTCCTCTTGAAGGGAGGAATATACCTCATGTCCTTCTGTAGCAGAATATATTTAATTAACCTATCCAATATATAGGTATTCGGAATCACTTCATAGCTACATAGCAATTATGCCTGCAGTAGACAATTTAATGAATTAATCAGATACTTACATCTATTTATAATGAATAACTTTGGAATGTTCAGTATTAGAAATGAAGAGGTAGTTTGTCTCATAAAAGTAAAGTTCATTTCTGTACTGAGATAATTTATAAGTTTTGCACGTGCACAAGGGTGAGAGGTATAAATATCTTTGAAACTACAAATATAATTTATAATATATAATTAGTAGCTGGGAAGAGGAGAAGCAAAAATAATTGTCCTGTGCTCAGAGTAGAGACTTAGTAGATTCATTGAATTCTTTGTTTATTTCTATAGTAATTCAAAAGGTAATTTTGTAATCACTAGGCAGAAGTACTGTAATTCATTCCCACATATAGAACAACAAAAGAAATCAGATGATAAAAGATTCTTTTAATTAAAAACACAGATGATTTCAGTATATTTCTCAACTGTAACAGTGAAAACCAGTGGAACAGTAGAGTGGCATTATCAAGGTTCTAAAAGTGATAGTCAAACTAGAATTTTCTACTTGGGAAAGTTATCAAAAAAATGAGGCTAAATACAGACAAGTTAAACAAAAATGAAAGGAGTTTAGAGAATTTTTGACATGTGCTTCAGGGAAATAAACTATTTGAGAAGGAGATTTAAATTGAAGTAGTCAGGGTTCAGTCAGAGAAAAGAAAATAATTTAAATGTGTCAAGCAGAAAGCAATTAAAAAATGGGATATTTAAAAATTCTAATAAGGGATAGAAGATCAAAGTTCAGCAGTGGAAATTGTAACCCATACATACAAAAAGCAGCAAAAGTCGCTTCTCCTTAACTCCTAATGGAATTTTAGGAATACTATGGAATTTAGATGATAATGCTTTGTCTATGTGCATCAAATACACTATTCTGTTGGGAGATGTCAGTAATGTGGGGGGCTATGCATGTTTGGGGGCAAAGATATGTAGGAAGTTTCTATACCTTCAAGCTCAGTTTTGCTGTGAATGTAAAACTTCTCTAAAAAATAATTTTAGTTGTTTTCTTTTAATGAGATAGAACCAAAATATTCCCTCTAAAAAGGGGTGATTGATATCTAAAAAAATTAAGTCTGATTAACTTTAAAAATATCAATTTAACATGCATGTTAACATCTTTGAAAAAGACTAAATTAATTAAAACAATTTTTGATCTCCAAAAAAACTCAGTTGAAACAATACATACAACAAAATGACAGCTATAAAAAAAATGTGATTGATTAGTGTATATCAACAAAACCTCCTGTGAAAAGGAAAATACTCTGATGATAGATTACAATTAGAACATGAATCTGGGCTTTATTTATGAATTCTTAAAATGTAAAGCTGTGATATTGAACCTGAGATTTAATTCAGGTTAGAAAGCATTAAATTTCAGTTTCTTAGTTTCTGCCCTCCACTCTGCCTCAGTCTGCCATTTCTTACACACACACACACACACACACACACACACACACATACACACACACACACACACACAGAGTTATAATGATTGGGTCCAGTCCATGGTGGAATATAAGTTTTATAAATACTTAATACATTAAAAAATTCCTGTGTTAACGTTAAGGGAAAATAAGCATATTTAAATGGTTTGAGACTTTAAATCAGATCCATGGCAGGCCTTGTGGACCAAAAATAAAATTATAGAAGCTTTAAATAGCTTCTGATAAGGTAGAACACATACACAAACATTGATAAAGTATTAACTTTTCTGTAAACTATCTTTGAAACATCAGAAAATGTGCAGAATCTATATCATATACCAAACCTAAAATTATAGAAAATTAAAAGAGCAGAGACTGCATTCTTTGATCACAAATGGAATAAGATGATTGGGAGATAATGGAATTAGACAAACTTAGGGGATGATAAAAAACCTACTATGTGCCCGGTGTGGTGGCACACATGTATAATCACAGCAGCTCTGGAGGCTGAGGCAGGAGGATTGCCTAGTTCAAGGTCAGCCCCAGCAACTTAGCAGGGCCCTAAACAACTTAGCAAGACCCTGTCTCAAAAATAGAAAAGGACTGGGGTTGTGGCTCAGTGGTTAAGTGCCTCTGGGTTCAATCCCTGGTACTACAAAAAAAAAAAAAAAAAAAAAAAAAGCCACATGTAAATCTTAAAAGCTGTTGGGCAGCTCTAAGGTAAAATGGAAATGAAGCCACTATGGTGAAACTTCTGTGTGTTAGAACCTGTGGACATAGTAAGTGCTGAGAATGAACTCCTAGCTTTCATCAGTAATGATGAAGATGAAAGTATGGGAAGAATTCACTTAAGAAATAAGTAAAAGTAAAAATAATACATTATATAAAAGAATTAATAAATCAATCCATGGTCTTTTTAAAGCATAAGATGCACATTGCTGGTCAATCCAATTAAGTAAAACTAGGAAAAACATGCATACAGTAAAAAAAGGAAAAAAGTGACTGGGGAAATGACTACAGGTATATGGGGAGGAAAAACAATAAGAAAATACCGCGCTCAGGTCTGTTGAACGTAATTTGCATAACTTCACTGAAAGATTTTTTTCTAAGAAATGTAAGTGATCTGAACAGACCCTAAAAGGAACCAAAATATTCATATGGACTAATTAATTACTATAGGAAAAATAAAGTTGACAAATAGAAAATAAAGCAAACCTAACTGGAAATGTGAGGGATCTAAAAGAAGAAAATTTTAAAATATCACTGATTTAAACAAAATTTAAACAAGTGGAAACAACATATGCCTAGAGGGAAACACATCATGAAAATAAGCATCATGAAAATCAGTGTATAAATTTTACATGATTATAATGAAAATGTCAATGTGGATACATTTTGTTTTGGAAACAAATAAGTTGTTTTTAAACTTTAAAATACAGTTTATCAGTAAAAATTCAGAAGACAGAGAATAAAGAGAAACAAGCTGGGTGGGATGTTGGAGTCTGGGGCAGGAGGATAACAAGTTTGAGACCAGACTCAGCAACTTAGCAAGACCCTGTCACAAAACAAACAGAACGAAAACTCCCCTGGGTTCCATTTCTAGCACCAAAAAGCAGGAGTGGGGATAATGAGAGGACACTGGTTCCTACAAAATGTTACAGCATATTATGATGAAGACTTAATTAAAACTCTGTGACTTAAGAACACAGAGAATATCATCCCATGTTGAAGGGATTTTGTAAATAGCATAGAAGCATTATTCTTAATGGGAAAAATAAAATACGTAATGATCTGAAAAAGGTTTACATTTATATCACTCCTCATAAAACAAATTCCAGATAGATTGAATATTTAAATAGAAAAAAATGAAACTGGCAAACTATTAAAAGAAAATTCAGGATACGTGTTGTTTAAAATCCTATGGAAACAGTAAAAAGGAGAAAAGATAATATTCAGGAAGCACAGGATAGAGGCAAACTCAAGGTTGCAGCTTGAAGCACTTTAGGTAAATGACCTGAAAAAGAAGCTGATGTTAACACCTAATGGTAAAGAGGAACTACTGCCATGTACATATTGAGAAAAGAGTACTGCACCCTCAGGTTTTATCAGGTACTGTGTGCCTGGATGGGAATAGGTGTGGAATTTCATAGGCATACCATGGAGACTAGGATTGCTGGAACACAGGAAGGGCTGATAACACACACCATTTTGTAATCACTTCACCTTTTTCAGGAGGCTACATAATAAGCCATTATGTATTATGAACTAATAGAATGATGATGTGACTTGTGTTGAGAATAGATTATGGATTTTAAGAGGTCAAATATGGAAGAAATGGTACTAGTAAAGACCCTGTTATAATAACACAGATAAGAAATATGTGATGACTTCATTGAGAAAAGTAGTGTTGAGCCAGCAGCGCTTTGGTGTGAATGTTCTTGTTGCCCCCATCCCACAATATTCATTTGTAGAAACGTAATCTCCAATGTGAAGGTATTTGGAGGGTGGCCCTTGGGAGTGAATGGAATGCATCCTTACCAAAGAAGCTTAGAGATCCCTCATCCTTTTTTCCCCTCTGTATTTACATATGACTCAGGAAACAGGCCTTTGCCAGACAACAAATCTTAATCTTGTACTTCCATTCTTCAGAACTGTGAGAACTAAATCTCTCTTATTTTATAGTACCCAGTTTTAGATATTTTGTTACAGAAGCCCCAATGGATGAAGAAATCAGTGAGGAATGCTTAAACTCTGGATGTATTTTAGAGATAGGGCTGAAAGATTTGCATTGATTAAAGTTAATAAGGAGATGGTTAATTAATAAGATGATGAAGATGTTTGGCAGGGCATTCAGAAACTCAGTTTAGGACAGACAAATATACCTGTTAAATTAAAATTAGAGCTGTCAGGCATGAGGTATAGTGCAGAGAGAAATCTGGTATTGGAGACAAACACCTCATAATCATGAGTGTATAGATTTAAAGCTGTGAGACTAGGTAAGATCTTCAAAGAAATTGATGAAGGTTAAAAGGAGATGAGGTGGGCTGGGGTTGTAGCTTGGTGGTAGAGCCCTTGCCTAGCATGTGTGAGGCACTGGATTCTATACTCAGCACCATATTAAAATAGATAAAGGTATAAAAAAAACTAATATTTTTTTAAAATTTGTGATGAAAAAGGAAATACCACAACAGATACTTTGAAATATAAAACATAATTAGAAGCTATTTTGAAAATTGAAAACAAAAACAAAAAATCTCGAAGACAGGTTTCTAGAGACTTATGATCCATCCAAATTGAATCAGGAGGACATACACAATTTAAACAGATCAATTTCAAGCAGTGAAATAGAAGAAGCCATCAAAAGCCTACCAACCAAGAAAAGCCCGGGATCAGATGGATTCTCAGCCAAGTTCTACAAGACCTTCAAAGAAGAACTAATTCCTATACTCCTCAAAGTTTTCCGTGAAATAGAAAAGGGGGGAACCCTTCCAAACTCATCCTATGAAGCTAGTGTCACCCTGATACCAAAACCAGACAAAGACACATCAAGGAAAGAAAACTTTAGACCAATATCCCTGATGAACTTAGATGCAAAAATTCTTAACAAAATTCTAGCAAATCGCATAAAAAACATATTAAAAAGATAGTGAACCATGATCAAGTGGTTTTCATCCCAGGGATGCAAGGTTGGTTCAATATCCAGAAATCAATAAATGTAATTCACCACATCAAGAGACTTAAGAATCATTTGATACCAGGTGCAGAAAAAGCATTTGATAAAATACACCACCCCTTCATGCTCAAAACACTAGAAAAAAATAGGGATAGTAGGAACATACCTCAACATTGTGAAGGCTATCTATGCTAAGCCCACAGCCAACATTGTATATTTTTATATTTTCAGTAAACTGAAGAGCAGAATCATCTGGAAAGAATAGATATGGTTGTCAGAATGTGGTATGTCAGGTTAAATAGATATTGTGATCATGGTTATGTGGAGTGGAAAGAATAAAAATGTTTGGAGAAGAGGAATTATGGATTCTAGTATTTGAGTAATCATCTCTATGGTTGTTGAAATAAGTAAGAATTTTGACAGGAGTAGATTTGGAGGCAGACTGTGAACTGATAGTTAAAATTTCCAAGAATATGTGGGGTGGTAGAAGGGGTAACAAGGAGAGAAATATTGGATATTTATCTTTCAAGGGATTTTGAGCCAGGTCATTTAAGAGGGAAAATGGCTAAAAGATGCTGTGTGGCAGGGAGGGCGCTTACTCCATTTAGAAGTCTGAACATGGCTTGCAGGAGGGCTTCAGGGAAAGCAGTGTTTTTAGGAGTGAGCAGTTGTAGTTTATTAGACAAAGGGAAGAGTTAGGGAAGAAATTGACATGGTTAGAGCACTAGAGGATGGTGAGAGGTTTAATCTTTTAGATATGTTAAAATACACATGTTGTGAAGGATTTTCCAGGATAGCTGGAGATTGAATTTTACCTCATAGTAAATGAAAATTATTTGACATATTTCTATGGATTTCTCAAACACTATTTCTTTTGTATTTTATGTCTTGGTTTTTCATTGGCTCAGTCAGTATCTGGCAGATAACAGGCCCTCTAAATATTTGATAACTCAGAATATTCAAGCATCATTCTTTCGTTCCAGTGGGCCTCCAGAACCATTGACTTCTGAATTCCTGTGGGTGTTTTAACTTACCTGACTTGATTATACTTTGTACAGTCTTTCCTACTAATTATGTGAGCCTACCTTACTCATTTTTCCTCCCTCATGTTTAACTTCTTGCTCAAGTTGAATTCCTGTTATTATTACTATATATAAAATAGCATATGGTGTTATTCTTTGTTGTTATTTTTGCCTGTGTGTTCTTTGAAGACCAGCCCATTTGTTCTCATTAGAATGACAATTTGCATAATGATCGAGAGCACACACTCTGAAGCTAGGTGGTTTGAATTATGTGACATAATCTTGGGCAAATTACTGAACATCAATATACCTTAGTTTCTTTATCCATGTAGTAGAGATGTGAAGTTTAATTTATGTACGGTTCTGAAAAACAATGCTTGACACACAGAAAGTACTATATGTAATGGGAATTTATTAATATTGAGTAATTTGAGAGAAGGTTTAATGATGCCAATGCTTTATTGACTTTACTGTTTGGGTTCTTTAATGATCTACCCATTTCTTTTCATTAAAATGATCAGTTTCTGAATGTATATTCTGTTTCTTAGAAATTATAGTTAACTGTTACTCTTGTGGTACACTATGATAGTAATAAATGAGGTTTTTTAACAACTGCTCTTACTTGATGCTTTCCTTTGATAAATTGGATTCTAGAGTTCAGGGACATTAATCTACCTATTTTATAATAGGTATTTGTTAATATCTATTTTATAATTGCAAAAAGGTATAACAGATTATAGGAACACTGACAAAATTCATTGCGTTGGCATATTGATGGCTTCACGTTGCTTGTGCCACATGATACCTAAAGGATGCATTAATCAGCTGTCCTATGTGGTCTATTGCCTTCCTGCTTAATCAGTTGATCGATGGCCCTTTTGACAAAGAATATAACTAGTTTCCTCTAACTGAATTACGTTTTTCAACCGTTAACATAAATCATTTTCTGTAAACAGTTGAAATATTTCAAAGTATGAAAGAAAAAAGCAGTTTGCATGTTTAAAGTAAATTTCCAGTATTATTATTTTTCAGAGGGAATTTGTGTATTTTGAAATTAAAAACAAATCCTGTGAAATTGAATTTATCATTACAGTAAATTTTTCATAAACCAATGGTTTTAATAATTGCTGGTAATAACATAGGGCAGAAGTGCATTTTATATAACAGTAGCAAATTTAATTGCATAAGCAGATACATTTTGCTTAATTTGTTTACCTTTTATTTTGTCTCAGCCTATCTAGTCCTGTTACACTTTTTACTATTTTTGTGTTATGAGACTTCATAATAAAAATGCTGAAATATATCATACTATGAAATAAGAAGCTGTATTTTTTAAAATATCCAAAATGTAAGAAAATAATAGCAATGAAATCAAATCAAAATGTTAATTTTGTAGTGTGAAATATAAAAGTGGACTAATGTAGCTAAATAATAACCTAGGTTATAAAAAGGAAAGAGCTGTCTTGAATAACAGGATAACAACAGAAAAAATAGTACACTTATTTTAGGCCATCATATCAGCTGTTTTGATAGTTTGTGTCAATTTTCTTTCTGTAGTATCTTTGAACTTGATTTTAATAAATTGCTGTTTAATATTAAAACTTTTATATTAAAAACTAATAGTTTACTAATGGCATGTTTTTTAGTGGCATACTTTTACTGGTACAACATTGTAATGCAGTTGTTTTGTGAGCTGTGTTTATAGGTGAGCAAATAAATATTTAGAGATTATTTAACCGGTTCTCACTTGAAGTCTCAGATACACCAAAACCTCCTAAGTTGAAGACAGGATTTCAGTTTTGATAACCCTATTAGTTACCAAATGTGATGTTATCTCTCCTTAAGTAACATGAGGCTGTGTTTATAAATTGAGTTGGGATAGATGAATATTTGCCATCAGTATAATTATGCTGAGATAGTGTCTACAGCACAGCAAATGGCAGCTGAGGCAGCAGTTCAATTAAGATTGATGTACAAATTAATCTATTGCATTGCTATATAGTCATATTTTTTTGGAGGGAACATTTCCTGAATTGTGCTATAGTGACACTTAATGAAATTCTTGCAAAAATTATGTAAAATTAAGGGAGGAATTAAAGTTTGTGAAAAATGGGCATCATACTGTTGAAGGGAGATATTCTTAATGTGTATTTACCCTTTTTATCCATCATCACCAGCTCAGGAAGTTTCTTATTAAATGATTTATCATTAATTGTTCAATGAAGGTACATGACATCATGTAGGTGTTTGTATTTACATGCCTTTAATGAATGCTTGACATATGCAAGTATTTGAGGGGAAGAAATTCACATACATAGTTGCGGAAGGCACATTCATACATAGTTTTATTTGATTTTAAGCCTTAATCTTTATACGTTACATTTTGACTTGTACACAAATCATCATTGGCAGCAACTCTGAAGCCAGATTACCTGATTTTTTAAAAATACTATCTCAACCACATACAAGATAGTTGATTTTGAGCAGATTGCTTTAATCCTCATTGTTCTTATCTGTTAAATGGGGATGGTAATAATAAATAATAACCACCTCATAGGGTTGTTAGGAAATTATATGAGTTAATACTGCAAAGTGTTTAATAGTGAGTCATCCATGAACACTATTATTAGAACTAATTGTAGATCAGTGAGAATTATCTTATAGTCTAGCCTTATGGGTAAATGATTAGAGAGTATGCTTAAATCATGTTGAGGAGTAATGTATGTGATGATTCTTTTCAATTTTTACTTTCATTAGGCCACTTAGATTTCTAGCTAGTTATATAAAAATGATTTTGTTGCGGCGCCACCTTAATTCTGCAGAAGTGAATAAGATCTTGTACTTTGCTTTGAAATAGCTTACTTTGAAATTTGCATTTAAACAAGCAAACAATAAGGTCACTAAGAAAGGAACAAATTCTCCAAGTTAACTCTAAAAGAAGGGCGATATATAAGGATCTCCCCTGTTTACAGTATAAGTAATAGTATTGGGAATTTGTAATTCAAAGAGATCATTTTTGTTTGGGAGATAAGGAATGGATTTGGGGAAAAGTAATGATAAAAATGGCTCCATTTTTATGTATGTTCTGTCTCTTTTTCATCACCCAATTCATCAGCTTGTATGCTATTTTATTAAAATGGCATTAAGTGCTCTGAAATCTGTCACAAAATGTTAGGAAGTGAAATAACTAGAATTTGTGCAAAAATTAATTGATTATATTCTTTTGACATGTTTGTAATATACCAAACCATTCAGACCATTAAATTGTTCTATGGTTAGTAGAACTGAATTGAAAAGCTAATCAGTTGTCCGGAATAAGTCTGTCTGCAAGCACAGCTGTATATGCATAGCTAGCTCTCTTAACATTTATAATTTGGTGTATCTTTATGTGTTATCCTGGACATGGGCCTAGCATAATTTGAATACATTTCAAGTAGATCTTTTATTCATGTAGTTCAAATAATTTTCACTTTAAAAATAGAAAGTATACAATTCTGAAAATTGTTATTGTAAATGTCACAAGGATAGGTAAATGATTTAAGAAATAAATTATATACTTTTCCTCTTTAGTATTGAATTTGACCGAGATTGTGACTATTTTGCAATTGCTGGGGTTACAAAGAAGATTAAGGTGTATGAATATGGCACAGTCATCCAGGATGCAGTGGATATCCATTACCCTGAGAATGAAATGACTTGCAATTCCAAAATCAGGTATTTACATTGTTTTCTTGGTGTAATGCAATACATATAATACACTTGGTATGTATAATTAACGAGATTATTTTACCTTTCCATGAGATTCCTTACACATTCGTGGTAAATGCTGTAATTGTACTATATATATGGAGGATGCATTATTGACTTAAAACGGAGTATCTTTTTAGATGTCATAGACTTTTGGAGCAGTTGAGAATAGTTAACACCATAAATGTTAAGTTTGACTTTGTTAGAACATTTTAATTGAAATTTCAGTCATAAGTTACATTGGGCAAGTCAAAATTTTTTTAATGTAAATACGGAAACCCAGTTCAGACTAGTTTGTATGACCCATGTGATTCTCCATAAGTAAATCCATGGGCTTAAACATCTTATCAGGGCTTCGGCTTTCTGCCATGGCATTCTTTGATCTCCCTGGGCCATTGTTCTCTTCACTGATAGATGTGCTTTCCTCATGTATCAAAGCCGTAATCTCACATTCATTTTACAACTAGGGATCAAAGTAAAAAGGGGTAAAGGCCCTTACTTGGTAGATTACTTTCAGTTTAAAAATCTAGGAATTATGTTATGTTGTGGGTAGAATAGGGGTTAAATGAAAGCTGCTCTTTGCAGTCACATTAAAATTCTTTGTCTCCTAATATTATCTGTATGTAAAGTAAGTTTTAACTTTCTTTCAGCTGTATCAGTTGGAGTAGTTATCATAAGAATCTGCTAGCTAGCAGTGATTATGAAGGCACTGTTATCCTATGGGATGGATTCACAGGACAGAGGTCAAAGGTCTATCAGGTAAATTAAGAATACTACTTACATGCTATAAGAATTGTATGTTTACTTCATTTTTTTTCTAAACACTTATAGAACTTCATATGCTTTATGATTACAGATTTGAAGTGACTATTTGATATTTTTTACACTTGTGTGATAACTATGTAATATCTTATCCAAAGGATTTCTTCAGACTTTGGTGTTTTTAACAATGTGTCAAATAAATTTCCAAAAATGGTTAACATTAATAAATGTATATATAAAAAGATTCATAATTGCTTTGCATCAGTATCTTAGTTTGCTTTTGTTTTTATACCCTTTTCTCTTTTCCTTCCCTCTCATAGCAATGAATTGGTTATCAATATTTTTTTTTGTTTCATTTTACTTTATTTTAAGACTGTATTCTGAGTCCACTTTGTCTTCCTTCTACATCCAGGAGCATGAGAAGAGGTGTTGGAGTGTTGACTTTAATTTGATGGATCCTAAACTTTTAGCTTCAGGTTCTGATGATGCAAAAGGTACTATTGAATCTCTTTCTTAGCATTACCCTCTCCTGCTAATTCCTTTTATTGACTGAGATACAAACACTTAGTGAAAGTCTCGTGGCACTCCTTTGCAATTACTGATTAACTATGCCAAAAATAATTTAAATCCAGAAATGAATTTCTCTTTTTGAGTAAAGGAAAACATCCTCAATAATGATGTTTTCTGAATTTGTACCACATAATGACATTTTAAATTACAGTCATCTTGTAGCCAGGTCCTTTGGAAGTTTACAATACATACTAAAGCCTCTTAATGAAGTTTATAATATTTCAAGGCAAAACTTCTGTTGTTTATTTTTGCCAGTTTGATTTTCTTTTCTGTTTTTCTTGTTTGTCCATCTTTGCTATCATTTTCTGTTATTCTTACTGTACTTTTTGGTATGATTTTTCTTACCATTAGGTTTATAAAACACTATGGGCAAATTTCTTTTACCTTAGAGTCAGTATCCTTAATTTCTTTGCCCTTTTGTTCTTTTCTTCATGTAACTTCCAGACTAATGGTTACATAGACAAGAATAGGTCTGGCATTGCAAGCATTCTGTTTTCTCCACATCCTTGTCAGCACTTCCTTCCTTCTCACCTTCCTCCTTTCTCTTCCCTTCCCCTTTTAATTTATTTATTTACAAATATTTTATATATATTATATATGTATATATATATATACACACATATTTGAAGATCCTAATATTAGGTACGAAGTGGTAGCTCATTGTTTTGATTTCCATTTTTCTGTCATTTTGTGTTATTATATTTTTAATATATGCATTTGCCATTCATGTATCTTCTTTGGAAAATTATCTATTCAGAGTCTCATTTTTTAATCAGTTTGTTTGTTTTGGTTTTGGTTTATTTGCTTGGGTTGTAAGAATTTTCTGTATATTCTGGATATTAATCACTTATCAGATTTGTGATTTGCAAATGTTTTCTCCCATTCTGAGGTTTGTTGCCTTTTAACTTCGTTGTGTTCTTTGATGAATAATATTTTTTTTATTTTGATGAAATTTAACTTGTTTTTCTTTGTTGCCTGTGCCTTTGGTGTCATAACTGAGAAATCATTGACAAATTAACCGTCATGAAGCCTTTCCACCTTGTTTCCCTTTTAGGAGTTTTAGAGTTTTAGTTCTTACATTTATGTCTTTGATCCATTTTAAATGTTGTATATGATATAGGATATAACTTTATTCTTTTACATAAGGATATCCAGTTTTCCCAAGACCTCTTGTTGAAAATACTGTCCTGAATAGTGTCAACCCCTCTTCAGAAATTATTCCATTGTACATGTAAGGTTTTATCTCTGGTATTTCTGCATTAGTCCATTGGTTTTTAAATGTATGTCTTTGGGCCATTACCACATTATTTTGATTACTAGAGTTACTTTGAAATCAAGAACGATGAATCCTTCATGTTTAAACATTCTTTTAAAGATTATTTTGGTTATTTGGGATCCCTTGAAATTCTGTCTGAATACATTTTTTTAAAACACTTGAGGGTTTTGGTAGGAATTGCATTGAAATTTCATTGATTTTTGTTCATTATACTTTCTTCTTGATCTGGGCTGTTTCCTCTCCTTTTTTGAGTTTAAGTTGAAGTTTACTATCACTGATATGAGACTTTCTTTTTTCTAATCTAAATGCTTTGTTACGCATTTTTCTTTAAGTACTGCTACAAATGGTCCCAAAATATTCTTACATATGAAAATATATGATGTATATCAGAGTATACACACTTATGCACATACTTGAAGAATACTGCAATGAATGCACATGTAATGAAATGCCACCTAGCTCTACATTGCTTGTTTTGTTAACCTGTCTTTTTAATTTTATTTTATTATTTTATTTTGGTACTAAGGATTGAATCCAGGGGCACTCAACCAATGAGCCATATCCCCAGCCTTTTTTTATGTTTTATTTAGAGACAGGGTCTTGCCAAGTTGTCTAGGGCCTCACTTAGTTGATGAGATTGGCTTTGAACTTGAAATGCTCCTGCACCAGCCTCCCAAGCCACTGGGATTACAGGTGTGCACCTCGCCCAGCTTGTTACCTGTCTTTTAAGTTAAGTCTTCTTGGGGGTCTGAATTACCTCTTAATATAAAATCATAGTTTATGTTGACTTTGATATTGAAGCTAAACTTTGTTGGTTTCAAGTAAGTTGTTCTATTATTCAGGCATTCAGTTTAAACACTTTTTGGTCCTGGTAAACCAATTATTTCATATTGGTACAGAAACATATCTGTCATACCAGAAAACTCTCCAAGTTACAGAAGTACTTGCTAATGTATTCATTTCTTATTGTTTTTATTGTCTTTCCCTTAGTGAAGCTCTGGTCTACCAACCTAGACAACTCAGTGGCAAGCATTGAGGCAAAGGCTAATGTGTGCTGTGTTAAATTCAGCCCTTCTTCTAGATATCATTTGGCTTTTGGCTGTGCAGGTAAGAAATGAAAGCAAATTTGTCTTGTTCGATTGATGTTATTGTCATGCCTAGAAAAACATTTTAAATCACATAGCTACCTTTGTAAGCTTAAATTTTATTTTCATTATTAGACTCTAAACTAGAAATATACCATCCTTATTCAGGTAGTTGATACACCTTAATTGCACTGTTTTGTCACTCTCTTGAATACATAGAGATGGGTTTGCTGATATTTGTGTTAATTTATTCCATACTTGGCTTATAATATTACCTACATGCCCTATATTTAAGCAAGCTATGTTGTATAGGTAAAATGTAGCTTTTTTTTTTTTTTGAAGGAAGCCTATTCCTCCAGCAATTTTTATTGAGTGCCTACTATGCATAAAACCCTAATCTAGGGACAGGGAATAAACAGTCTTTTATCATGGAGTTCATGTTAACATTGTAAGTATTCCAGAAAATATTAGTTGTTGTTATCATAGCAAAGAATCACTTGATAAAGTACATTGCTTAACTTGAATTACCATCTGTCTGGGTTCGCATGGGCATTTCTACCTTACAACTGTTGTACTATCATTCTACTATTAATGCCCTTTTTCATTGTAAAAATAGTTGTGAGTTTGAAGATAAAGCAGGCTATCTTATTCTCATACCAGTAATGATTAGCTGTATAATTTTCATACTTTTCTTAATTTTATCATTTACTTTGCTATGTAAACTTTTAAGATTTACATTTTCCTGAGTCCTTGTAGGATTCTCCTCAAAATTGTTTTATTTGCTAATATTAAAAGCATTGACGTTATGATTGTATGTCTATGTCCTGCACAGTTACATGAGATTTCTTTCTACTTGTTTGAGTTGTTTTCTGTCTTTCAATGAGATTTTACAGTTTATTTCATTTAGGTTCTGGATCTTTCTGGCCAACTCTTTTCTGCATTTATTTTTTATTATTTTGAATGAAATATAATTTTGTTTTCTTTTTTAGATATTTTTTGCTAAGTATAAGACAAAACTGTTGCTATTTGAATGTTTGATACCTAGACACCATATATATTTTTCTTATTAAATCTAGTAGCTTTTTAGTAGAGATTTTGGGTTATCTGTTTATACTTTGGCCAAAAATGATAGTTGTGTTTCTTCTTTTCCAGTGATTTATTGCATTTTCTCGCTTACCCCAAAGTCCATGTTACACATACTAGTGATGGTGTTCATTCTGTTTCATTTAATTGAATAGATGGACTTTAGCATTTTGCTATTGAAGATGCCTCCTTTCAGAGAATAATCTTCATTAAATTCAAATAATTTTATTTTACTCTTTCTCAATTGAAACAAATGCAGTATTTTATCAAGTGCCTTTTAGCATCAGTTCATGTAATCATGAGGTTTAATTTGTGAACATAATAAATTTTGCTTATGTATTTTCAGATACTGAATTATATTTGTGGTCCTTGAATATTGCTTAAGCATAATGTGGATCTCTTTTTGATAAATTCCTTTATTTCCTTGCTAGCATTTTAACCATCTTTACCTATTTGAATATCTCATTAATATTTTTTAATTTTCTATGTTGAAGTCTTGAAATTTCTTGTTAAATTTGTTAAGTGTTTTTCCCCACTTACAGTTCTGTTGAGAGTATAATTGCTTATAAATTTTATTTTTTGTTGCTAGTGTACAGAAACACAGTTGATTTTAATAATTTATTATATATTCTAACCTTGCTACTCTTCATTTCTTCTTATCACTTTAGTGTAGATTCCTTGGGATTTTCAAATATATAAGATTATATTATCTCCAAATTAAGACAATTTTGGAATTCCTTGTTGTCTTACTGCATTATCTAGGCAATCAAGTACAGTGTTGAATGGAAGTAGCAAAAGAGACTTCTCTATCATAGTTTAGTATAATGTTTGTTTTCCTTTTTAGATACCCTTTATCAGATTGAGTAACTTTACATCTATTCCTTATTTACTAACAGTTTTTATTGTGTTAGATTTTGTTGAGTGTTTTTATCTGCCTCTATTGAAATGATCCTGGGTCTTTTATCCTTTATTATAATAATATGGGATATAATATTAATTTTTTTTTCAAATTAAACTACCTTTCATTTCCTGGAGAAAATCCATCTTGGCCATTTTACTTTCTATATTACTAGATTCAGTTTGCACATGTTCTGCATATGTTTGTGTCTGCATATGTTCAGCTGTAGTTTTCTTATGAACTATTTTTCTTTGATAGCAAAGTACACTGACCTCAATGAATGAGTAGGATAAAAATCCTTCTTTTGCTCTCTGAATGAGTTTGTGAAGGATTGTTGTTATTTATTCTGTAAAAATTTTTATAGAATTCATTGTAGAATTCATCTGGGCTTGTACTTTGTGGGAAGATTTGAAATTTTGAATTTAATTTCCTTATCTCTTCTAGGTATGGTCAGACTTTCTACTTCTTGATGTCAGTTTTGGTAGCTGTTGTCTCTCTAGGAATTTGTCATTTTCATCTAAGTTTTCTAATTTGCTGTCCTAAAGTTCATTG
>JAJEJO010001600.1:28903-99618 GCA_020662805.1 Glaucomys volans | reverse complement strand
AATAGTGTCTCTTCCATTCTTGACTAGAAGTTGTATCTTGTTTCTTTTTGACTGGTAATGTTTTTCTTTTCACGGTCAATTTCTCGTGTGTGTGCGCACACACGTGCATGCACATGCATGAGTGTAGGGAGGATGTGGATGTGAACTGCTTCTGACCAGAACATCAAATATTCCTGCAGTTCTTGTATATGCACTTACTTGTTGAAAGGGCTGTAATGTGGGTCCACTAAAAATGATTGTTATCTCACAATATAGACCAAGAGATCTGTTAGTTCTTTCTCAGACATTGAAACTATTGAGAGCAAGAACGCTGCTATAATCAAGGGATTATAAATCTGTCACTGCAGTGTGCACACAGCTAGAGACTGAACACTGGAGAACCACAGCAGAAAATCCTCACATCTTTACTGCGGCACTTGCAACGGAAGCATCCAGAGCAAGAGAATGATCACAAAACTTTCACCTTTCAAATCTTACATAAGTGTCTCTGATGGGTGGAATTGAATTCATATCCAGAATTGTATCTGCAAGGTGGCCTTGCAACATAGTCTTTAACTTTCCATCTTACATAGTCTGGAAGCACTAAAAGGTGGTGGGAATGGATGCTGAGTGCCATCAGTCATTTTTAGCACAATGAGTTTAGAACTTAATTTTAACTTGGCTCTCTAAAATAGGGGTTAGCAGCAGAGTAAAACATTGATGAGGCCAGTGGTCCTTACTTTTATGCACTGCCTTTAATTTTGCTTTTATGTTTCTTAAACATGCTTATTCACAGGAAAAAAGAAACTTTACTATTAGAAAACAATGATGTTGAATCTTTACTTACAATTGAAACTTTTCTTCGGTTGTATACTGTTACCTGTTGGTCTTTAAACTGTATTGTTCTCTTGCTGTGCTCTTTAACACTGAGAGCAGTACAGAGTCATACCCAGGAGATAGCTTTGCTTATTAAACATCTTTTGTGATGATAAACTAATATGAGGAATAGGCTATACTTTTCTTAAACATTGTTTTTGTAGTTATGAAGCATGGAAAATTAGCATGTGAGCTGCCTACCAGTTACAGCTCGGCTTCTGGTTGCAGGGTACTGTGCATCTCATTGGGAAGTGATGCATCATGCTAATGATAAACTTTTTGCCTATATTTGTTTAGATTATGTATTTGTCACAATGTATTCATTTTTCTTTGTACTTTTATTTCATTATTTTTCCCTTTCACCTTTTATTATACATTGAAAGATATGTCGTCTGGAGCATATAGCATGAAAATTTTCTTGAGGTAGAGTACAAATTCACAAACATTTCTTGTAAAATATCAAATTCTAAGACATGGTCCCCATGAAACTATTCAAGCAGAATTTTCAAGTACTGATGTATAAAGTTGACTAGAAATCCTAGCAATCTGGTTTTAGTTAAAATATTAGATTTGGTTGCAAACTAAGTTGAAGCATCTTGTAATTTATTATTAAACTGTACTTAATACAGTAAGTATGGAAGATGCTCTTAAGTCATTCTCTTAAAAGTAATGATATTTTTCCTCAAAAAATTAATAATAAACATAAAAGGTAAAACTTGACTTATTACAATTCACTGATGGCACTAATGCTAATGACATATTTACTGGAAAAGAATACTGTTCCTAGAATAAACCAAGAGTATTACAGAATATTCCCTTTAACTATGCTATCAATACACATTTTTTGTTTTAGTTACTATAAACTCATTACTCAGTAAACTCAACAGTTCACATACTTAAACATATCTTTTGTTTTTCCAGTTTCAGATGCTTTGTAGTTTTTGTGATTTGGAATGTGAAAAGTCAATTTTCTTTTTCTTTTTTTGGGAGATTGAACCCAGGGATTAACCACTGAGCCACGTTTCCAGCCCCTTTTATTTCTTATATACAATGTCTCAATAAGTTACCAAGTCTCTTCTTGGTAACTGATCTTGCCATCCTCCTGCCTCATCCTCCCAAATCATTGGGATTACAGGTGTGCACCATCATGCCTGGCAAAAAGTCAGTTTTAAAAAGGAAAAAAATAACTTCCTTTGGTTGTTTGTTTGATTAATATATGTTAAATATCAAGATTATTTCCTTTAATACCACCCATGTCATCTTTTTGCTTAAATATTGTGGACTCTTTGTTTTCCATTCCAGGCCCCCTTTGATCTGTTCCACTATTCTTTATACTTTCCTCATGTTTACTTTTTGGAAATTTAATGTGAGAATTTTGGTAAAGTTTGTTTCCATAAGAAATTCCTGATTCTCAGTAAAGCCATTTGGGCCTATCTTATGTACACATCTTCCATTTTAAAACTGTATGAAGTCAGTTAAAATTGTTTATATTTAATAATACAAATAGTATCAAGATTTTATCCTCATTTTTAACTTTCATGTGTTACAAATAAACTTTAAGTTCTCCTTGGCTAAACTTTATTAAACTACCTCTTGAAGCACTACTGTTGATACTTTTACATTTATTTTCCATGATAATGGATGAGTGGATGGGTGGATATAAAGGTACCATTTCTTGAGGAAGAGAGCAATAAGCATTTTTTCTTTATTTAGAACTAATTTTTTTCTTCAATGAATTATAAAAGATTAATCTGTATAGAAAATTAAATCTATACAATTTTAGGATATCTGTGGATCTCTAAAGTCAGTTTATGGATTATCCTTTATCCCCATGTCCCTCTAAAATTGCAATTACCAAAGAATAATTAATTCTGTTCAGTTTAAAAACTTGGTCTTTAGGGATCTATAAAATCTAATTTTATTTTATGAAGTTAACATGGAAAAACTTAGATCTGTGTAAGAGCTTGGTGTTTCCTTTTAGTGTATTTTTCCCGTCTTATTCAAATAATCAATAGCATTTCAGATTTGCTAAGATCATAAGCCTTCCTTTTATTTTATACAGCTTTTGCCATTAGGGATGATGTTGTTTCCTTTGCCCTTTAAATAAATTATTTCTTCAATAAATCTTTATTAATGTCAGCATTCACAAGTGTGTATTTTAGTTATCTATATTACATAGATAATAAGTGAATATCAACAATGTTTCATTTAAAGTTTTCAAGTGAACTCAGAGAGGAATGTATAAAGCCAGTGTTCAAGAACAAATTATTAATACTTCGTCACTAAAAAAATGTAAAAAACGACTTTGGAGACTGCTATAGTATAAAACTAACTTTGAAGCAACTAGTAAATCTTCTACCTTGTCTTCCAGGCCATATAAGTAACCTAGTAGCCAGATCTTTAAAGAAAAGGGTGGAGGTGCTTCACAAGAAATTTTATATGTATATTAAGTGCAGAGATATTTTAAGATCCAGCATGTTATGAAGTAACTACTAATATAATAAATATGATCATGCATTTTTCAAAACGAATATTGCCTAATCAGTGTAAACACTTTGGAGTTATTTCAGGGAAACGCCTGAAATAATAGAACCAAAGTGCAAATTTCAAACTATCATCAGGGGAAGGAGGGAGTTGAATCCCTTGCATCTGAAAGAACACAAAAAAAGGAAAGGGAGAAAGAAAGAATATAATTTTGGGGTCAATTTAAAAAGCAGAAAATAAGGTAATAGATAGAACTTCAAATATATCTAGCTATAATAAATGGGAATGGATAATGACTCAGGTAAAAGGATGCATTAATAGAGTCATTAAAATGTTCAAAATACAATAATATACTTTTTAAAGCAACACATTTAAAACAAAGGTATGGAAAGTTAATTGAGAATAGTTTTTATTTTGTACAGATGTAAATAGATCAGTGGCTACCAGAAACAGACTCATAAATGTATGAGTATTTGATACCTGGCCAAGATTATATTGCTTAAGGGTTAGGAAAATATGGCATTTTCAGATTTGGATAGTTGGTAGCTTTATGGGAAGATGAAATTTTACCTCTGCCTCACACAGTACACAAATTCCATGGTATCAAACCACCTAAATGCGAGCATTGAAACTATCAAATATTTAGTACATAATACTGGAGAACATCTGCATGATCTTGTGGTATGGAATGCTTTAAAATAGAAAAATATAAATGCAAAGTGGTATAAATTTGACTGCAATAAAATTTAAAACTACTATGCATCAAATACTGCCTAAAAAGAAATATTTTTTTTAAAGGCACTAATTGGGAGGAGATTTTTAGAACACATGTGACAAAGTGTTAGTGTACCGATTGCATGGTAAATTTCTTCCCATAAATAAGAAAGTTAAATATTCACCACAGCCTTGTTATTCAAGTTGTAGCATTAGTATCACCTTGGAGCTCATAAAAAATGCAAATTATAAAATCCAACCTACTGAATCAGAATTTTGAGTTGGACCCCAGGAATGTGTGTTTTAACAGGCTTCCTTGAGCACTAAAAGTTTTAGAAATCTTGCCCTAGGAAAAGCATAATTAAATAATGTAACATACATAGTGGCATTGTTTGCAATGGTAAATCACTGAAAACAAATGCTCACTGATAGTCATTTATACTGTGGAATGTATTTAGCTGAGAAAATGATTAAATTTACAGATTCATGAATTAGTGAATGAATAACAAAAAAATGTTGAGAGGAAGAAAGTCTCTGAAGAACATACAGTACTGTTATGTTCGTGAACATCCAACACAAACAATATTATTTAGCCATATGTACTTTGATGCCCAGATCATCAAAAAAAGAAAGGGAGTAATTATATAACTTAAAAGATAATGCCTACCTCTCAGGTGGAGGAAAAAAGAAATTGTTATACACAGGAATATTTTAGGGTAGAGAAATATTTATAACCAGGGTGGTAGCTATAGGGAGCTTGAAACTCTTCCTGTATTTGATATGTTCTTCCGTATGCAGGCTATTTTTCCAAGTCAGAAAAAGGGTTTTTAAAAAATAAAAAATATATATAAGCAAATACTAAAGACTCAACATACAAATATTCACATAAATGTATCTAATACTAATTCTTTTTCTTGGTGATTTTAAAATATTATCATTGAAACCTCTTAAAATTTACTTATATTTTGGCCGCTGTAAGTGAAAATGACTTAAGTGAACAGACAAGGGAGTTCTTTGTAAGTTTTTCTTTATGAAAGATTGAGGCTTCATCCAAATGATACAATTTTTATTGTTTCCATTCCCAGTAGGTCTCATGAGGCTTCAGCACCAGCAATATCATTTGGATTCCTTTTTCCAACTTTAAACACTCATGCTTAACCTGAAGTACAACTACCTTGAGTTAGGTTTAAGGGAAGTGTTAGAGTAAGGCCAGTGCCAGAATAAAGCAAGATTATTGCTTATTTAAATATTCACTCATAGGACAAAAACAGTTTTTATATCTCTATATAAGAGTTTTAGAGAGGGTTCTAGAAAATATGCTTTTCCTCATTGAGATTTTTTAAAAATTGATTTCTAAATATGACTTGCTGTTACATAGTGTGTCAGTCTCTGTCATATGAAGTTCTTTAAACAATTTTGAACATTTAGAAAAATAACTCATTTTTCTTGCTTTAAACCTCTACTTGGTGTTTTCTGTTTCCCTTTGTGTTATGGTTTGCATCTTGCATGTCCCCAAAGGCTTGTGTGCTGAAGGCTTGGCCATAGCTTTGGCACTATTGGGAGGTGGTAGAGCCTTTAGGATGTGTGGCCTAGTGGAAGGAAGTTGGGTCATTGGTGGCATGCCTTTGCAGTGGGTATTGTGAGCCTGGTCTTCCACTCTATCACGAGTTCCCTACCAAGATATTCTGCCTTACCATAGGATCAGAAGTATTGGAAACAAGTGACTGGGAATTAAACTTTTCCTCCTTTTGATTGTCTCAGATTTTTGTCACAGCAACAGAAAACTGACTATCGCGCCTTGCAAGGTGGGTTTTTAAGGAGATATACAGATATCTCCTAATCATAGTGGAATGATGAATCCTATAACTATAGATTATTTCTTAATGAAAATATTGATAAGAGGTTGCGTTATAACTGTCTGCTGTAGAAAATACAACATTTTGTCATTAATGTCTGAGTTAAAGATGTTCGTTAGACACAAACATAGTGAAAGCTTAAAGGACTTAATTGAATTAAATCAAAGATAACTACTTCCCCCCCCCAGAGATGCTAGTTTAAGTTAGAATATATAGATTGTCCTTGCAGTATTATCAACCAAGAGCTTAAAGCTGATCTAAGCCAGCTTCCTTTCCATTCAGTATTCAGCATCTCATCTTCTTGTGACATTCTGATATATCCATGTAATATGTATACCACTAATATTTTAAGTGATTCCTGTCTCTTAGTGATCCTGCATTAATATTGTCATGTAAGTTACCTTTTAGACTCTACTAATTTTACTTCAACAGTAGAGTTGATTAATTGTTCTCTATTAATCAGTGTTAAGCTTTTGTTATAAGATGTTGAAAGATTTGTGTTAAGTATTTATAGTAAATTGTGTTAATGGTCTTCTTTACCCCTCCCTTTTTCTGTGAAAGTCACTTTGCTGTGCACGTCTGAGCTTGACTATGTGACTTGTGTGTTTTTTGTTTGTTTGTTTGTTTGTTTTTAATATTTTTTAGTTGTGGACATTTTTTTTAAATTGGTGCTGAGAATCAAACCCAGTGTATCACGCATACTAGGCAAGTACTTTACCACTGAGCTACAACCCCAACCCCATATGTCACTTGTTTTGACTGAAATAATGTTAGGTGTGAAATGAACCAAAAGTTTGAAATGTGTGTGCATAGTTGGGCTTGCTTGCTCTTGCCCCTCTTCCATCATCCTGAGGAGAAGATGCCCACACTCGCTGCTGGTTGCAGGGGGAAAGATACTTGGCTCAGAGTCTGCTTGTCCAGCCTAATTCATCTCCAGATGCATGAACAAGTGTAGCAGCTTACCCTGTACCATCCCTCATATCAGTGAGAGTAAATGAATGTTCTAAACCACTAAATTTTGAGTTAGCTTGTTAATAACACTTTTGTGGCAGTAGCTATTTCATATAATGTATGAAATTTTATGTTAGCAAAGGCCAGCTGTTCACATGATTGTCACAGGTCTGAAAGATCATCTTCTGTTACATCTAGAGTAGTGGTGTACTTACAGCCAATTGACATCAACTTCTCTGATTTCTACTTGCCTGCAAACAAAGAAAAAAAATCTACATAAAGTCATTTAATTACTTTTATACACATGCTTTCAGAAATTTTCATATATGGAAATACATATTTAAATATTTCACATGTAATCTCAAGCAAAGATCTTCAAAATGACGTAAGAAAACTGGTAGAATACCGAAACTGTTCAAGGCATGAGTAGACACTGATAAAGAGAGTTTGTGGATCCTCCCATTGTCTAATGTATGTTGATCATCCTGGCAGTGAGACTGTAATAACGTCATAGTTCTTTTCTAATACACCTTTTACTGTAGTTTTTCTCATGTTTTACTAAACAAAAGATGTATCCTTCATCATCATGACTCTTTATATAGTACATACATGTTCCAGGATATAAAAACCTTGGAACTGTCAAACAAAGGATCATTCTTCGATGTTGGTAGTAGATTAACTTCCTGTCATTTTTGTCTTATAGGTATTGAAAGTGTAATGTGTTATTAGAACAAATACATTACATACCATGTTACCATATTTCCACTGTGGATACTTGTGTGAAAGAGTAGAAGTGGATGTAGTTTTTCCTTTAAAGGACTGCTTCCCTCCTGTAGTGTTGCCAAAAAATAGTATGCATTGTTCTTGAGGGTAAGCCTCATGGGAGCAAAGGAAGAAGCCAAAAGCACCGGCACCAAGTGTTGAATCTTCTCCCCTCAGCCAGGCAGTAACCTTTATATCCTCTTTGCCTATTTATCTGTCAGAGAATAAGAATTCAGAAGTGAATTGATTATAGGAATGCATGTTAACACTTTCTCCACCCCCTCTTTTTCTAGCACTCTACCTTCCACCCTACTGTTTCCAGTGACTCTAAAATATGTGTTGGGGTCTCTTCCCCACAACTCTACTCACACATTTCCTGACTTCCTAATTTACTCTTTTGTTCTTACTAACTTTTCCTACACAATCAATCTGCCATGCCATAAAAATTGGGTAAATATCTGGTTTTACATTACTAATCAAAGAGTATTGTTGAAATTAAGTTAATTGCCTTCCATCAGCTTAGAATTGACTGCCTGGATTTACTGTTTTCCAAGACATTTTAGCAGACTTTATTTCTAACTAGGTACATTAGTATTACTGATACAAAGAAGTCAACTGATTTGGGGGCCAAGCTTGATGACATGTATATTAAAATTTTTAACTGAAATGCTTAAATGATGATACTGTGAAGTAAACAGAGTGAGCTTTTACTCTTCTAGACTGGTGTGAATGAGAAGACTGCGTTAGGTAGAGTCAGTGTAATTCTAAGTATACAAGAATTTAGAAGTGAGCTCCATAGATTCTATTTCTTAGAATAAGAAAATATTGTGATAAGATATTCACATTGCAAGTTATATTTCTGCTTACTATATAGAAAGCTACAAGATGATGTCACTTTAACTAGAAAAAGTTATCACAGCTATAAAATTATAACTCTTTTTGACTCTCATCAGAGAGTTGAGGTCACAAGGCAACCATGGGGGCTGAATTTCAAATAATGACAAGCCCCTTCTGGGAGAGATGGAATACGTGAACTATTTCACCATTTGAAGATCACAAGAAGAAAAGGTAGCCATCATAGAGGCTGGTAAAAAGAAAGGAGCTAAAAGATTCATGAATACCTACAGGCCAGTTTTGGGATGGCCTATCAGTGGGAAATACTGGATGCCCAAAACACAAAGGAAATGCATACTTACAGACCCTTCTCCATGGCCCTCCACTGACTGCTCAAGAGAAAGAATGCAGAAAATGTCTTGTGGACCAGAAGTGTTAAGTTGTTGGAGAAGGAGCAGGGAAACTTCCTGGGTTTTTGACCCTGCAGCCACACAAAGCAGAGGTCTGGTACCACTGATGGAATAACATGAAACTCTCCTGCTTAAAACCTGTCTCAGGTTCTACGTACAGGTTGGCTGCCATGATGGGTAGGGAATAGAACATTAAGAATGCCCCACGTGTGAAGCTTGAGTATATGAACTCTAAAACTGTGGACCAAAAGAGAGCTGAAAGGCCCTGCTCCAAGCAGAATCTGAGCACAGCAACCAGTGCTGTGGTTAGGACAGTAATGTAAAGAAATAATACTAGTTAAGCTCGAATATGTCATGAATACCCAAATTTCCTGGTGCACCAAAACCACACTAAGCACAAGGTAATGGTAACTCATTGTCAGAGGTTGCTTTCGTAGTGCACTGATGGTAAGCTTAACTACTAACACCCTAACCCAGCTGAACAATACAACTAGGTTGATCCCTGTATACTACTGTCACTTTAACAGAAAATTTGCCATTTCCCTCATTTTCTACTGTTATGCAAGATCTCTTACATGTAATAAAAAATTGACATGTATATAAGACTTTCCAGCCCATTCCTAAAAAAAGGGTGAATAGATCGATAGAGGAGCCAGACACTGGGGTATATGACAGAAATTTTGAAATTATTGATTAGTATATCAATCTAGAATCTAGTGAAATATCTAGGTAACATACTTAAAAAGATGGAATTGTAGCTAAAGGATGAAATGTGAAATCACTAGAAATCTGGTCATAAGATAAAAATATTTTGATGTCCTTATCAGCATATTGAAATCAAGCTTTGAAGAAAAAGTCAGATATGCATATATTTCTTAAACTATGGATTGATCAGGAATTCGAATATCAATAGGAATTACCCAAAATGGATCAAAGTAGAAGTAAAGAACAGAACAAAGCAACCAAGAATTGAGAGAGTGTCAAGCAGTCAAATGCTCTTCTAAGTGAAGTTGCAGGGGAAGAGGAAGAGAAGGGGACAAAAGAAATACTTGAAGACATGACTGAGGATTGATATGATGAAAGCTAACAAGCTATCAATCCCAGAATCCCTCAGAACCCCAAGTAGGATAAAAGCGAACAGATTTAAGAACACCTCTAGACATTATAACCAAACTACTGAAAAACAAAGAGAAATCTCAAAGGTAGCCAAAGAAAAAGAAATATTATGTACAGGGATGTGTAAAAATTATAGCAGACTTGTAGTTAAACTACACTGGTCACAGGGCAAGAAATTAATGGAGCCACCACACATTTAAAGGGCTGAAAGGAAAAATAATTGTAAGCGCAGTATTCAAAATTTGGCTAAAATATCTTTTATAAATGAAGACAAAATGAAGATTTCCCCACCCCCAACACCCAAAAGCTGTATGTTAAGTTTGAAACTGTGGCAAGTATAAGTTGAGTATAAACCGTACTTGCATGAATAGATGAGTGGGTGGATGTAGGGATGAATGTAGAAAGATAGGCAGATGCTTATAAAAATACTAGACATCTTTGTCAAGATCTGGGTTCTCTTTTATTCACAGCAGAATACTCAGCCAGAGTCATTTGTATCTCTTCAGTCTTTGGTTCTCTCATGTTTAGCATCCTGTAGGCAGCAAGCTGAGAACTAGATGGCAAGTTATGCATTTGAAGCTGAACCTTTTTTTGGTAAATGTCAAGTTTCTGGGGTCCTTCCCTTTTGGGAAGATAAGCGTCTCAAAGGATACAAACCTGGGTTTTCTCTCTTAACGCCCAGGATGATACTACTTAATAAATACAGAAGTCTTCGGCCCATTTAGTTATCTTTTCAGTTGATCCAGTACCCTACCTAAGAATGTATCAGTTTCCTCCTCTAGTAAAAGAAAAGTCTTATTTTTCTTTGGTTTAAAGCAATTATCTCCTTTCTTCAGAATTAATTGACTGCAAGTCTAATATACATGCCAAGTGGAAAGCTTATATTTCTGGAGTAAATAGAAGTAAACATTTTTGTACTATATTCTTATTCCTAACAAGGATATAGATAAGACTTCGTAGAAATCTAGGTAAAATTTATTTTGCGCCTCTGAGAGAATTTTCATTGTGAGCAACTACAAGAGGTATTAAAAGAAGTTCTTCAGGCACAATAACTTAAACAACAGGCAAAATTTGGTTCTACATAAAAAGCAAAGAACCTGGCATTGGTCCTAATTAGATTAAGTGCAGATACCCACCTCCCCCTTGCATTAAGGAATACTTGACCACATCAATTCTTTGCAGTTTCTCTTAGAAAACATAGAGGAGAATACTTACAACTTTACAAGACCAACATTACTACAGCTACTACAGGAGAACGTCTGACAAACATTTTCTAATGACACATTTCTGATGAACATTAATGCAAAAACCTCAATAAAATATTAGTTCAGGAAATCCAGCAATATAAACTGTGTGTGTGTGTGTGCATGCATATGTATGTATCAGTCATCACCAGATGGTTCATTCCGGGAAAGGAAGACTTATGCAGTACCTGCAGGGGGGGAAAAATCAGTGTGTAATATTAACAGATACATGAGGGGAAAACACATTGCCTTATTAGTTGCTGCAGAACAAATATGGGATAAAGCTCAATACCTATTCATGATAAAAACTGTCAGAAAATTAGAAAAATGCCAAACTTCCTCAATCTGCCACACATACAGAAAATATACAGTTAACAAAATACTCACTGGTGTAATGTTGAGTAATTTTCCACTTTGACCAAAATCAAGTCAAGGATGTCTTCTCTAATCATCTATTTAACATTGAACTGAAAATCATAGTTCCATACCACAATAAAAAGAAGTAAATGACATATGATAAAAGCAAATTGTAAAATGAAACTGTTCCTGTTTGAAAAGTGACATAATGGTATGCATAGAAAATCACAAGTAATTACAGAGACTACTAGAACTAATAAAGGAATGTAGCATTTTATAAAATCTATACCCAGAGTCCAGTTGGCTTTTCTGTATGAAATTCTTAGGTATAAATCCAACAAAATTTGTGCAGGTTCTGCATACTGAAAAACTACATAATGCTAGTGGAAGAAGACCTAAATAAATCCCATATTTATGAATTACAAAACTTACTCTGCTACAGATTTGATTTTACCCCATATTGATCTATAGGCTTATCACAGTTCTAATAAAAACCCAGATTTTTGTAGATATCTGAAATTTATATGGAAAGGTAAAGAAGCTAAAATAGTAAAAAATTTGAAAAAGAATAAAAGCAGAGAGACAGGATCTGCTTTTACAACTTAACTGTACAGCTACAGTACATTGAAAACAGTGTGGTATTGGGATTATAGGCACATAACTCAGTAGAACAGAATAGATATTTACCAAAGACACATATTAGAGTATTGGTGAAGTTTTATTCATAGCATCCCCAAACTGGAAGCAACCTAAATAACCATTATGGATAGAATGGGTAAACTGTGGTATGTCCACACCACCATAGATGTCAGTAGTGGAGTTCAGTGGGAGAAGACAGGGGAAAAATCAGAGTTCCTATATAATCCTAAATTTTGCTAAAACCTAAAACCGTTGTGCTGAAAACGCTGTAACAAATGAAGAATGCCTTTGTTAGGCTTATTAGATACGACTAGATACAACTGAGGAAAGAATTTCCAAGCTGTCTGATATAAAGATAAAGAGAAACTACAAAGCAAAGAGTACAAAAACCAAAAAAAATATAGCTGAGAATACGCACAGATAATGGGACCACTAAAGAAGTTGTAAAATATGCATAATGGGAATACCAAAAGGAGAAGAGAGGAAGAACAAAAGAAATATTTGGAACAAGAGTAGCTGAGAATTTCCCCAAATTAGTCATACCAAACTACAGATCCAAGAAGCTCAAACACTAAACAGAATAAATTTCAAAATATTATACCTAGCCATATTATTTTCAAACTACAAAAAAATCAAAAATAAAATATTCTAAAGAAGCCAAGGAAATGTACCACCTTACCTACAGAGGAAGAGATAAGAACCACATCTGATTTCTCAAAAAACATATGAGAATGAAATCATGTTTCAAGTATTGAGGGAAAAAAATTCAGGGTAGAATTATGTATCCTGTGAAATTTTCCTCCAACAGTGTAGGCAGGGGCTGGAGGTATAGCTCAGTGGTAGAGCTCTTACATAGTATTTGAGAGCCCCTGAGTTCAGTTCCCAACACCACAAAAAAGGGGGGGAGAGAACAGTAAAGAAGAAGTAAAGATGTTCTTAGACAAGCATTGAGGGAATTTTTTTGTCACTAAGAAATGTTAAAAATTTCTTTAGAGAGAAGGAAGATGGTACAGGTCAGAAACTATAACTGACATAAAGAAAAGAAGTGCACCCAACAACAAACAGTGAAGGTAAAATAAAAAAATTATTTTTCTTATTTTTTAATTTGCTGAATTATTTTGGGAAATTCAAATCAAAACTACATTGAGATTTCATCAGTCTAGTCAGAATGGCAGTTATCAAGAATATAAATAATGATAAATATGTTGGAATCCTGCCATCCAACTTTTACTTTATTCTAGGTAACTCTTTTTATAAATATGTTAAATTTTATTTTAGATGCATAACTTATAATGTATTAAAATCACTAGGAGGTCAGAACAGCATAAAAACCAGACAAGTAAACTTACAAGCTGAAGTGTGGCACTTGGTTAGAGGTAGAGATGGAATGTTGCTGGTGTCTGTCATCTGGGCACCTGGGTATTTGATTGTGTAGACAGTAAAGATGGTGTAGAGTGCTTAAGGTGTTGTAGTTGTCTATCTGCATATGTGCATGGGGAAGTTCCCAGAAACTTTGATATGAGCCGGGGCTTCCAGTGGAAGATAGCAATTGTACCTCCTGAAAATTCTCACCACTGCCTGTGTATATTTAATTTAAAAAGATGTAGGAATATAGATTCGATGTAGGAATATAGATTCCTACATCTATTCCAAACTATTATTTTCATCAACTTCTTTTATCATATTATTAAAATTTCAGGCAAATATTTCTCAAATGGGAGTTGAATTATAGGTATTTAACCTATGTTCTTTCTGCCTGCATCTTAAACATTCAGTTTCACCCAATTTAGAGAAGAGCGAGCTTTTTCTGTTCTTCTCCTCTTAAGTCTGTGTTCTGCTCCTATCTTCATGAACACTGACTTTCCTCTCACCAAGATTGTAGCCAGGTTATGAAATCCAAGACTGTCCCTATTTGATCTCTTAGCATTCAACATTGTTGACCACTTTTTTGGAAAAACTACCTTCTTTGGGTTCTAAAACACACACATTCTGGTTTTCTTCATACTTCTTTTGTGTACATTTCTCCATTGGTGTTTCCATTAAATGTTATATTCCGTGATATTTTATTCTCTTCACTCTGAATTCCACCAGGGTCATTTTATCCACTAGTAGTTCAGTTTAAATACTGACTTCTAAATCATTCTCAATCCCCAATGCTAGTTCAAATCTTAACTAGAATTCTTCCTTCCTTCTTTCTGCAGACAGCAGTGGAAATAATATGCTTTCAGATAAAATTAGCCATTCATTTCCACTCTTCCTGACCCCTGCCCTCTCACTTAGATTTCTCCCATACTTTTCTAGGTTTGTCCTGCATCACTCTCCATATTGCTCTCACTGTGCTAATTGCTCTGCATTTGACACTCTTCCCTGACTCCTGCCACAGCCAGCTGCATTTATCAGTCTAATCCTAAATGTCTTCTCAAAGAAGCCTTTCCAGAAATCCTATCTGAAGGAAATTCCCCCAGTCATTATCTTTCTTCTTCGTCCCATTTTTTATAACTTAATCCATATTTATTGATATGCTTGTTTTTTTGACTTCCATACCTGAGTGAAAGCACCACAAAAGCAGAGAATTGTTCCTGTTTATCATATCCCCATGATCTCCCTTAGTACTGCACATAGTAAATTCCCAATAAATTACATGTTGAAAATGTAGTGACTAATGTATATTGATAATTTTAGACAAATACAAACAGTATTTACTGCCTCCTTTTTTGTAGAAGTTTTTTATTTCACTTATACCCTTTCGTTTTCAACTATATTTCATTATAAAACTATGATCTTTAGCATTTGGAGTTTTAATTGTTTTTAGGTGTCCATATGGCTCAAAAGAAATGGTAATTACAGAATGTAATCACCTATTCCGATGGTAATTACTTCTAACAGGTAAGTATAAAAATAGTTTTGGAATAAATGAATGACTTCTGTTTAATTAAGGTAAAGGTTACAACTTTTACCTTAGGGTAAACTCTCTTGCTGAAATAATCAGGAAGTAATTATCGAGTTTAGCACCCAGCCACATTTCTCTGGAGTTGCACTGATGAGAGCAGATAGTGATTGACAACTAGTGGTTGTCCAAGAAACTTGTGGGTAGGGATCAGCCTGTAGTGCAGTATTGCAAAGGTAAGTGCAACTACACACTTGTTCTTAATTGCACAAATTTGAAGTTGCACTCACTTTTACGCTTATACTCAGTCTTATTTTCCTTTGCTATTTTCATCTCAAATCAAATTCTACCTCTTTTGTAAAAATGAAAGTTCTTTCTGTTCTTTTTTAAGGGGAAAGAGAAAATGGCTTCTAAAATGCAACCCCAAAGTTGAGAGAGCACTTATAGGAAGCCTGGTTAAGTGATGTTTCTTTACAGCTATAAAACATCTTTATTTTTGGCCCCATTTTACTAAAAAACAGCAAATGTTCTGATAAAATATCCCTCATAGTTTTAGACCTTTTGCTGTAGGAGCAGTCACATTAAGAGCATACTCCTGCATATATTTATATAGGCTAGGAATTTTTCCTACAATTGCTGCTTTCAAACTATAACACTATGACAGTAGTAGTGAAGTTGTAAGTACACTAGCTGTGAATTGTCCTTTTGGATAAACAAAAAGAAGAAATATTTTCTCATACATCAATTAAAATTCTGTCACTAATTTGGGCTTTTAACATAGTGATGTGGTGAATTGAGACAGGTTTGAAGACTTTTAAATCATTTTAGTCTAAAGAGAATAATATAATTTTTTATGGTTCATTAAGGAAACACGGATTAAAAATTATACCTGGAGAAAAACTACAGGAAATAGAGCTGTCAGTTTGCTCATTAAAAAGAACTCTTAAATCCTTTGTATTCCTTATACTGATCCATTAAGAATAAAATATCACAGATTGCACATAGAAAAAGTTTAATTGTAAAATTATATTCCTAATTATTTCTTGTATTATCATCTGCTGTTTTTTTCTTCTCCTGGGTAAATGTGTGAACCCTATTGACTTCATTATCATGTCTTTTGGGGATATGGGTAGGACATATGTATGGGTGTGTGTGTATGTGTGTGTGTATACAGAGAGAGAATGCTTCCTCTAGCCAGAACAATTTTTGTTTTGAGTCTTGCATTCTCTAGAATGGTTTGTCTGATTGATTAAGATGATATGGCAAGCATGCTGCTTTGGGAAATCTATTAATGAGAAAAAAGAAGAAAGAAAACTTTAACACACAATTAATGAATATGAGCATAACTATCTTAACTATTAAAGTTTATCCTACATTTGTTTGGATTACTCTCTTTTAATAGAAATAGAATTTCTACTTACTACATTATAGGTGTTTGTAGATTGATTTTTCAGTTATTCCCTGTTAAAGCTATCAGATAGAACTTACTGCAGTAATGGACATATTTTATATTTATATTGTCCGATATGATAACTCAAGCTACACTTGAAATATAGGTAACGTGGCTGAGAAGCTGAATTTTTTGTTTTATTTAGTTCTAAATAATTTAATCACATATGACTAGTTGCTACCATATCACAGTTCTAATCATCTCTGAAGTATAGGTTTTGAATCATTGCCACCAAATTATTTTTTTATATCAACTGAAACTTTGAGATCTATTAAAATTTACTTGAATTAGGAAAGTTTGTTTAACGAGGAACATTTAGAAAGGTGTCACTGTCTATAGCAATTCCTTAGAGGTAAAACTATCTTTTAAAAGGTGGGGGAAAGAAAGATGGTGAAATGAGACAAACATCATTACCCTATGTACATGTATGATTCCACGATTGGTGTGACTTTACATCATGTGCAGCCAGAGAAATGAAAAGTTGTACTCTATTGGTGTATGTAGAATCAAAATGCATTCTGTCATTTATAACTACATAGAACAAACAATAAAAAAAATACATAAAGTATTTTAACTTAAGGTTCTAACTCCTCTAAAGAATGTTGGCACTTACGCTTTTATTATAAATTACATTTATATTATAGATGGTGATGTTATTTACATTGACTTGTTATTTTAGCAGTGATTTTCTCAGGGATACAGTTTTGATTAACCTTGTTGGCCTGCAATGAGTATTCATGGAATTTTGTTACTTGGTTATTTTCTTGGAGATTCAACATTTAGATGTGTAAAAAAATAAAACGTATTAGTTTTCCTATTGTTGTAGATGTAGCATAGTTTGGTTGTAAAATTAAAAGAACAAATTCTCTTTATACTGACAAGGCCATGGGAACATATAAATCATTAGAACAAACATGTACCTACTCATGTAAGGCAGTAGAAAGGACCATTGTCTTGAAAATGTTCTTGTCCAAAACATTTAATGAGGCCATATTCATGTGTGTGGAATGTTCTGCAAAACAACAATAACAATATTGTGAAATTTCTTTATAGAACACTGAATACACATGACAACAGAGTAGAACCCAAATAAATGAGAAGTAATTAGGACTTAACAAAGAAAAACAGTTGGGATATATCTGAATATATAATGTGTTTTTAATTGTGTTGTGTGTACATTTTCTTGCGTATGACATGATGGTATTGTGGCTACGTGGAAGTTCTCATATTCAGAGGGTAGATGGTAAATTCTTAAAAGTAAAATACCCTGATATTTAAAACTTATAGATAGTTGGGGAGGGGGCAGTGTATGCATGTAGAGTGGGGATTGTGCAATGATGAAACATTATGGGTGGGTGAGTCTAAAATGAAGATTATTCATTGGTTTTGTTCTTTAAACTTTAAAGTTTTTCAAATTGAAAGGTTAGAGGGAAAAGAAATAGGAGTTAGGACCATACTGTAACTCCTGAAATTATTAAGCATGTTTTTAAAAGTGTGGCAATATTTCAGAAATATAAAGACATCCCTTTTCATAGAAGGAAAGAAAATTATCCAGGACAAGGACTCCCCTATGGACATAAACTGTTTTTATCACAACGTTACTGAAGTACATGTATAAATGTAAAAGTCACACACCATCTACACATGTTCCTAGCTCTCATACAAGTTTAAATGCATATTATAATTAAATGTAATCAATATATAAAATCAATAAAATTAAAAATAACTAATGAAATAATAGGATGGATTAATACATAGTTTGTTGAAAATAAGTTGCCACTTTACATAGCAAACTGGTTCTGGGTACTTAATTACAGGTTTTATTGTTTTTGTTTTTGAGGTTCTCAGGCCTGTATTAATGCCTACCACTTGATACTTACCTTCCATGCAACTTTTCTCATTCTAGCTACTGTAGAACTTTAGTACACAAGTACAAAATTTAGTTTTATATCTATCTTTTACATATTATGTCCTCTTTTTATTAAATTTATAATAATATGTACTTAGACAATTTATTATTTTCTACTTATAAAATAACTTGAGAAATTAAAGACTTATTTGAATATTTTTCACTTGAAAACAAGGTTTAATCCAATAACTGATAAATTTAATGTTAGCACAGCAATTGAAGAATGAAGTAGTATACATTTTTCTTTCTTTCTTTTTTTCCTTTCTTTATTTTTATTTTTCTTGGAGCCAGGATCTCACTGTGTTACCCAGGCTGGCCTCACTCCTGGATTCAACCAATCCTCCTACCCCAGCCTCCCAAGTAGCTAAGAGTACAGGCATGTGCCATTATGCCTGCTTAATTTTCTCACTTTTACTTTAGCATGTACAAAATTGTTACTCTGTATTTGTACTTCTGGACTAAAATGGAATGCTGTCACTTAATGCAATTATTATTAAAATAAACAACCATTGCAAAAATACTGGCAAAATTATCAACTCTGTGCAATAAAACCTTATAAAATATGCAGTCACCACAGGGGAAAAACTGGTTGTAAAAATGACCTTTCCTCAGAGTATTATTGGTATTTGACCTAACCCAGAGTCTCCATGGGGAAAGACGTGGACCTAGAATTCAGAATCCAGAAGTGAATCCTAATATATAGTTTATTTTCTACAAAAACGTCAAGATAGGTCTTTGGGAAAATGAATTTGTGTGGTAGGAACTGGGGATCACATGCAAAAATGGGAACTTAGGCTCTTACTCCATACCTTGCATGAAAATTAACTTAGAATTGTAAGAACTAAAACAATAAAACACTTTAAAATAGGAAGAACTCTTTAAAACCTTGAATTAAAATTTTCTTTTTATAACACAAAAAGTATCATCTGTGAAAGAACAAATTGATAAATTGAACCTCATCAAAATTCTAAATTTTTGTTCTTCCAAATACACTTACAAAAATAAAAACAGATGTAACAGTGTTTGAAAACAGTAGCAAAACACACCTCTGATAAAAGTCTTATACGTTAAGTATTTCAAAGAGCTCACATAAACAACTGGAACCATCATGTATTGCTGATGGGAATGTAAAATGGAACCATCCAGTTTGTCAGTTTCTTAAAGAGTTAAACATAATGTTGCGTAATATTATCACATGACCCAGATCTCTGCTTTTAAGGTGTCTCCTCAAGACACACAGAAGAAACATGTCCTCACAAAGATTTGAATTTGATTGGTCATAGCAACATTTTTCATGATAACCAAAAACATGGAGACTAATGTCCACCAACCGGTGAGTTTACTGACAAAATGTGATATGATGTCTTTATAGTGGCTCCTATTTGGCAATTTTAAAAAAATGATAGACACATATTAAAACACAGATGAACCTCAAAAACATACAATGTGTAAGAAACCATACAGTAAGGTTCAGCAAGACAGTGTATAGGGAGAGAGAAAAATAGAGGTTGCCTAGGGTTGTGGTGGCAAATAGGCATGTGAAATTTTATTAGGGTGAAGAAAGTGTTCTAAAACAGATCAATGGCAGTGGTGATGGTTATACTACTAGGTAAAAATCATTGACTTGTTGTATACATTCAGTTGGTAAATTTTATTGCATGCAAAAGATGTCAAAGTGTTTTTTAGAAAAGTGGGAAATAAAATTATATAGCATTATGTTTATATTTTTAATAAAACCATTGGAATATATATTCAGGTTTTCAGATATTCTGAACCCTTAATATTCTGTTTTTAGAGATTAGATAAGAAGAATATCAGTGGAACTCCATTTTAGACTAACACTGGCCTATGTATGTATAAACTTTTTTGCAATCATATTTTCATAGAGTCAAAAATAAAACAGTCTGCATCTTCCTTATTTTTGAAAATGGTCATGTCCCTTAGTTTTTTGGCTGATAGAAATGGATTTTGTTTAGTTATTGATAAAAATTGTACTTATATACATGGGGTACTTAGTGATATTACCGTAATTGTATACATTGTATAATGTTTAAATGAGGTAAGTAGATATATCTCCTCAAGTATTTGTCATTTCTTTGTGGTGAAAACACCAAAGATCTAGCCAAATGGTGTGGTAGCGCACACCTGTAATCCCAGTGATGTGGGAGACTAAGGCAGAAGGATTTCAAGTTCAAGTCCAGCCTCAGCAACTTAGTGAGACCCTGTCCCAAAATAAAACATAAAAAAGGCTGTGGATGTGGCTCAATGGTTAAGTGCCCCTGGGTTCAATTCCTGTTACCAAAAGAAAGAAAACATTGAAATTCTTTTTCCCCCCACAACAGGTATGCACACCCTTGTAACCCTAGCAACCCGGAAGACTGAGGTAGGAGGATCTCTAGTTTAAGGCCAGCCTCAGCAATTTAGAGAGACCCTGTCTCATAATAAAAAGTACTGTGGATGTAGTTCAGTGGTATAGTGTCCTTGGTTTCAATTCCTGGGGCATCCCCCCCCAACAAAAAAAGAAAAAATCATTTTTCCCCTAGCTTTTCTGAAAATATAGTGCCTTATTTATCCATATTCATCCTAAGATAGAACACCGTGCTTTTCTATTAAAATTTCATATTCATTAACTAAATTCCTTTTCTCTCTCCCCCATACTCCAGCCTCTATAACCACTGTTTTTTCCTCTTATCATTTTTTGTTTTCTTTAGATTTCACATAAGAGTGAAATTTTGTGATATTTGTCCTTTTGTGCCTGGCTTACCGGGTGAAATCTTAACATGACCTCCAAAAGGTCTTTGTCCAATTCAGTGTTCTGAAGCATTTGATGTTTTTTCTCCTAGTAGTTTAGTAGTTTATGATCTAACATTTAAATCTTTAATCCATTTTGAGTTGTTGTATATTGTGAGAGATAATATCTAGTTTCACTCCTCCTATTCATGTGGATATCCAGTTTTCCCAGCACCTTTTATTGAAAAGATGACCCTTTCCACAACGCATGTTCATAGTACTCTGTGGAAGATCAGTTCCCCATAGATACAAGTTTTCTAGGCTCTATTCTGTTCTGTTGGTTTGTTTGCCTGTTTTTGTGCCAATACTGTGCTGTTTTGATTATTGTATTTTTCTTTTGAAATCAGATAAGGTATTGTTTCCCGCTTGGTTCTTTTTGAGTTTTTTTGTTTGTTTGTTTGTTTGTTTGTTTTAAATGAGGGTTTTCATGGTTCCATACAAATTTTAGATTGATTTTTCTAGTTCTTTGAAAAAGGTCATTAGTATTTTGATGGGGATTTCATTGAATCTTTAGATCTCTTTAGATATTTAACAGTATTGATTCTTTCAGTCTATGAACACAAGATGTCTTTTGTTTCTGTTTAATTTTTATTACTGTAAATGAAATTGCTTTCTAGATTTATTTATCAGATAAACCTCTCTTCGTCTGTAGAAGTACTATAGATTTTTCTGTTGCTTTTGTATCCTGCAACTTTCCTGAGTTTATTAGTCTGTGTGTGTGTGTGTGTGTGTGTATGTGTGTGTGTGTGTGTGTGTTTTGGTGGGGTCTTTTGGATTTCTGTATATAAGATGCCATCTGCAAACAGTGACAGTTTGCTTTTCTCCTTTCCAGTTTCATTGCCATTTATTTCTTTTTCTTGCCTGATTGCTTTGACTAAAATTTCTAGTACTATGTTGAATAAAATGATGGAAATGTGGGTTCCTTGTCTTGCCTGATCTTGAAGGGAAAGCTCTTAGCTTTTTTCCATTTAGGATTATGTTAGCTATGGTTTTGTTATGTATATGGCATTTATTGAGTTTATTATGTTCCTTCTATACCTTATTTATTCAGCATTTTTATCATGAAAGCATGCTGAAAATTTTAGACATTTTTTCTGCATCTATTGAGATTATCATGTGACTTTTGCCCTTCACTCTGTTTATGGGATGGATCACCTTTATTGATTTGCATGTGTTGAACCATCTTTCATCCCTGGAATGACACACACTTGATGGTAACAATCTTTTTAATGTGCTATCAGAATTTAGTTTAGTATTTTGTTTAGGATTCTGTGTTCATCAGGGATGTTGAACTCCAACTTCATTTTTTGTGTTCTTGTCTGGTTTTGGTGTCAAGAGTAATGCTGGCCTCAGAATGAATTTGGAAGAATTCTTTCATGTTGAATTTTTTTTGAATGTTTGGTAGACTTCTGCAGTGAAGCCCTCTGATTCTGGGCTTTTCCTTGTTGGGAGACTTTGTATTACTGAGTCAATTGTTATTCATTGTGGATCTGTTCAGGTTTTTTCTTTCTTCATGATTCCATCTTGTAAGGTTCATGTATCCAGGAATTTGTTTCTTCTAGATTAGTAAGGTTTTGGGCACATAGTTTGTTATGATTTAGATATGAGGCATCCCCTTAGGGGAAGGGGAACAAAAACAAAACTCATGTGTGAGACAATGCAGGAAAGTTTAGAGGTAAAATAGATTGGGTTATGAGAGCCTTAACCTAATGAGTGCATTAACCCACTGATAGGGATTAACTGGGGAGTAATCTTAAATTGATAGGGTGTGGCTGAAGAAATAGGTCTCCAGGCTTGCCTTTTCCATTTACATTTTGTCCTTGGTGAGTGGAGTTCTCTCGCCTGCCTGATTGCCAGGTCTGAACTGCTTTCCTTCTCCACACATTTATGTGATGATGTTCTGCTTCACCTTAGTCACAGAACAAGAGTCAGCTGATAAACTCTTCTTCCTCTAAAATCATTCTTGTCAGGTCATAGTGATGAAAAAACTGACTAAAACACAGTTTATAATAGTTTCTGTGATCCTTTATATTTCTTTGGTGTCAGTTTTAATATTTCTTTTTTCATCTCTGATTTTGAGTCTTTTCTTTTAGTCTAAAGGTTTATCAGTTGTTTGTCTTTTTTAAAAACTAGCCTTGTGTCACAGCTCTTTTGTATTTTTAATGTATATTTCACTTATTTCTGCTTTGGACTTAATTTTTTATTTCCACTAAATTTCAGGAATGACTTTTTTTTTTTCCTCTTGCAGTGCAATTACAGGTTGAGATCTTTTTGCTTTTTGGATGTTGATGTTGATTGCTGTAGATTCACCTTTAACCCTGCTTTTCCTATATCAAGTAGTTTTCGGTGTGCTTTGTTTCCATTTTTGTGAAATTTTTTAAATTTCCTTCTTGATACTTTTTTTAAGAAATAAATTGTTCCCATGTAATTGTATAGCTTGCAAAGTTTGATTTTTATTTCACTGAACTTAGAAAAGATACTTGATATGAATTTTGTTCTTGATGCTTGTTGGTGTACAGTGACATCTATGCATTGAAGGATTATGTATTTATTCCAGCCTTTTTAATATGGCTTTATTTTTGCCTATTCTTCCAGAGATTCTCGGCAGGCTGCTTATTTTTTTTGAGCCTATAAGCAGTGCTGTTATTTCAGCACTGGAGAGTGCCCTAAGCCCAAGATTATTTAAATCTGCAGTTTATGCATTGTTCAGGACTGGGGGAGTTCCTTAAAAGAGTAGCTCATCCCCACAATCACTGGTCTGTGATCAGGTATCACATGATTCTATCCAGCAGTGAGCATCACTGCTAGGTTTGTCTGTGAAATGAGTTGGCATCTACTTCCCTCCTCTTACCCAAGTGGATGATGACTCTCTGTGTTGTGCTGCCGAGGGTTAGAACTGGGATAGAGTAGTCAGTTACCTGGCCTACCAACACCATAAAGCTGGGTTATACCTAGAATCCACAGTCCACTAAGATCAGCACTACACCGGGGCAGGATGTAGGCCCATATTGCTTATGTCCTGTCTGCTGCTCTGGTTTGTACATATGGCCTGAGAGTGCTTCAGCCAGCCACACATGATGCTAGCCAGAACACAGGTACAGCCAGTTGTCTCCAGAGGTTCCCATCTAGCACCATGGCAGGTTCAGAGGCTCTGTCTACAGAGCAGGAGCCATTGGAATCCACCCAGAATTGGATTTAGTTTGCCTAACACTGAGTTCCAAGGCAAAGTCTGTGATTACTTTGTCCTACCTTCAGGGGGTGGAGACTTACTCCGTGTTGTACTGTCCAAAATTGGGGAAGAATCAGTGGAGGGCATCAGGCTAATTCAGGTCCAAAGCCCACAGGCACTGGCCTGGCAGGAGGCAGAGACTGTAGGGCTGTGTCTGGTCCTGGATTATATCATGGTGGGCCTGATACTGTGTTCTAAGTCTAAGGCATGGACCCAGTTTCTTCATACCTCCCACGCCCCCACCCCCATCCCCCGTAAGAGGCTTCACTCCAGAGGAGGGAAGTAGTGTTGTTTGGAGCTGGGAGAGAAATTACTAGATAGCTCTTTTCTTCAGTGCATTTTTTTTCCTTAGTATTTTGCTAAAACTAGGTACTGTGATCTCTCACCTGACCTGGTTTCCTTAACTCTTGAAAAGGTCATTTCCTACCTGAGCAACTATTCAAATGGATGTTTCTATGGAATGGTGTATGCTTGCGGGGGTGTGTGTGGGGGTGCATTTTCTGTGAAACATTTGGTGAAGAATACCAAAACCAGTTAAAATTAGCTGTTTTTTATTTCTTGATTTACTAACTTTATCTCATTTTGTTTTGTTTAGATCACTGTGTCCACTACTATGATCTTCGTAACACTAAACAGCCAATCATGGTATTCAAAGGACACCGAAAAGCAGTCTCCTATGCAAAGTTTGTGAGTGGTGAGGAAATTGTCTCTGCGTGAGTATTACTGTCCCCAGAGGGTGAGCTTAATACTGAGCTCTGTCATAATTTGCCAGTTTTTAAAGTACCTATAGTTGTATGTAAAGAATACCATTGGGTTATATGTACTTTTTCTTAAAGAGTAGATTTTTATCTTATCCATTTAAAATATGTGTATATTCTGATCTGTATTGTTCATTTTTATGTTATTTGTGAATAAAATTTTATAAATATTAGTTTTAAATGTAGCCCCGTACCCAATACTCCTAAGTTTAATGGCATTTGAACTTTTAAATTGGGTTTCAGTTATTATTTCTCCTGAAGAGGAAAACAGTGCAATAGAATGAATTTTATTAAAGTCAATTAATATACTATTATATGTCTACTTAAAGTATAGTAGTAGAATGTTCTTGGTTTTAAATAAATTGTTGACTCTTACACTAACACTGATTGTCCGCTCTGAATTCATGGAGGGTTTTAAATATGTTTTAAAGAGAACTTTTCTACCTTTGACTACGAATATATATCCTTTGAAAAGGCTTCTGAACTGAAAATAATAATATAAGCTTTCAGTTGTCTTTTTCAATTTGTTTAAAGGTAGTAAGATTTCAGTGACATAAATATGAGTTGTCAAAATATGAGAAGCTCTTCCACTAATGTAGGCAGTCCCATACTTTGGTTATCCATTTCGTAGTTCTGTAGTTCTCTTCACTCTTGTTACCCTAATAAATACCCATTCTTAATTTTTCTGTTTTATATCTCAAACTTAATGATACATTGTTTTTTTTCTTTTTTACTTAGCTTAGGAAATTATTAATGCCAGTGCTTTATATATGATATCTCCTACCACATCTACGTCCACAGTCATTGCTCTGAATAAGACCTTGGGTAATTTGAATTAAGTTACAAAATAAAGTGGGAATCAAACTTTCCAATAAGAAGTAATGTGGGTAATTAGTTCATAAATTTTAAATTAAGTGGCAGACAGAAAGTATCCCTTCTTTAGGAGGAAATATAATGGACAGTGAATAATTTAAATCTAGATGATAGTTTATGTGACAAAATTTTTTTCTTTGATTTCAGATTTATTCTTTTTTAAAAATTCAGATTTGTAAATGTTTAGCCAATTAGTTGGATTAATTTCCAAGTATATGTGTGCTTAATTGAATTGCATAAATTGGAAATCTTAGTTGACCTGATTAATGTAATACATATTTTCACAAGTCTTTTTTCCTTTTTAATTTTAATAAATGGATGATTTTTTTTTCTTGGATGAATTTGAACCTTGGAAATACCTAGAACACATTCAACCACAAATGTATTTGGAAATAGTAATGTTAACATTAAAATGTATTTTAAAATAGTGACATAAAGGGATATTCAGAGCAACATTGTTGAGCAAAACAAATTAAAACAAATAAAAACAGATGTTATGTTGAAAACATGACAAGCAATGGAAAAATATTTAAAGAGGAGGTCAGCCTCTGAAATCAGTTTAATTCTTGGCTGTGCTGTTTATTTACTGTGGCACTTTGAAAACGTACTCATTCTTCTAAACCTGTTTCCTTGTCTCCTCAGTGCAATTAAAAGTAGTACCTCAGTTGTGAATCTTTAAATGACATATGGAAAACCTTTAGCATGATGAGTCTTAGGATAAGAAATAAAATGTATTGTGCAGTCATTACAGAAAAATATAAAATAAGCTATTCAGTGAGGGGAAGCAGTTTCCAAAGTTATATGTGTAGTGTGATCCAATTTTTATAACAAATTCAGAAAAACAAAAACACGGTTTATTAAAGTCCTAAGATTGTACAATACGATGACCACTGATTTTTATACAAAATTATTTTTTGGTAAATAACTGCATTTGCATATTCTTTCATCAAGATAAACTATGTAGATCTTTTAACCATATCCCATATCTGTAGGGATAACTAAACTTTGAAAGTAGTTTGTGTTCCTTATACCTACATAATTCAGCAGTTGAAAGGTAAATCAAATCAAGAACAACTATCTACCTAAAATTGAACACATCTCCCGGTAGAGCACTGTTATTGTTTGCTGATGGTGGTATGGTGCTATTGACACCGTTGGTATTTACTAATCACTTCCTACATATGCAAGTGCTATTGAAAGCATTTTAAATTATTTAATTTTCACAGTAACTCACTGGATTTATTTTAATTCTATAAAGTAGTAGTCACTGTATTCATATTTAACTGATGAAAATCTGAGTCCAGTGAAGTTTCATAACTTGCCCAAGGTTAAAAGCAAATTAATAGCAGATTGGACATTGTAACTTAGACAACCTGGCTCCAGAGTCTACTTTCTTAACCACAAAACTGGATTGCCTCTAATTAGTAGTGATGAGTTTAATACCATGAAATCTTAAATATGTTCCAACTCTTTGTGTTTACCTCAGCTCAACAGACAGCCAACTAAAACTGTGGAATGTGGGGAAACCATACTGTCTACGTTCCTTCAAGGGTCACATTAATGAAAAAAACTTTGTAGGCCTTGCTTCCAATGGAGATTATATAGCTTGTGGTAAGTGAAATCAGCTTTTTGGGAAACTTTTTAGCAGATACCTGTCACTGTAGTTGAATTCAGTGGAGAAGTGGTCTATAGAAGGCAGCATCAAAGTTCTGCTGCTTAGCTCTGTGAATTTGTCCTAAGGTGGGCCTGGAAGAGCACTAGTCCTTTCATTTTTCATTAAGCACAAACCTGAATACATGATAAAGCATGACATTTTAAACTGCATTTTTTAGTTATTTTCCAGTATAGCATAATTTCTATAGCTATTCTGTAGAAGACGGATGTTTTAGTCAACTTGTTCACTACCGTAACTAAAAGACCTGACTAGAACAGTTGTAGAGGAGGAAAAGTTTATTAGAGGGCTCATGGTTTCCAAGTGCATAGAGGCCAGCTCCATTCCTCAGGGCTCAAGGTGAGGCAGAACCTCATAGTGGGAGAAATTACCAAAAATAATATTCCAAGGGGACGTTTGTCTAAAGCTTGAGATTCAGTTTCTTCTATCTAGTGTTCTCTTCATTAAACGTTCTATTGGGATAACATCGATCTGTTATTCTAGGTCTTTTATTGTTGGTAATTTATACAAACCTAATAATTTTTAAAACCTGTTTTAAAACAGAACAAGAAAAATCAAATTTGATATTATTCAAATGTTTTAATATATCTAATGAGTTTTCATCAATACTTTTAAGTTACTTGACCTTGATTCAGTAAATTGGATTCTCTCAACCTGTATAAACCATCAAAGCAAATATCCAGCACAGTTGATAGACTGTTCAAAAAATACAGGTTTATCAACCACTTACCTAATAGTAATGCCTTCATTAGGAAATAAGAAGTAAATTTTGTATGTAATTCACATTTGTCTTTGTGAATACTACAATTCTCATTTTCCATCTGGTAATCTGTCCAAATGTAAATTAAGATTCTTATAACTAAGTTCTGGTTCTATATACCTTTGCTGTCAGTAATTTTTTTAAAATGACAAATTCAACTTTAGAAGTATCAATATTGTTACATTATGTAGCATTAATCGTTTCTTTATATTGGTAAACCATGGCTTTCGTTCAAGAATCCTTTTTTCAACTGATTTCTAGTTAGTTCTGTGATCTAGTCTTTCAGATTTAACCATAAAAATTATATTGGTCACTGAGTTAACTTTGGGTGGTAATTACTATTTAAATTTAAATGTGATACTCTAATTCCAAGTTCTCCAATTCTAAAAAATTATTATTTATTTTCAGGAAGTGAAAATAACTCCCTCTACCTGTACTATAAAGGACTTTCTAAGACTTTGTTAACTTTCAAGTTTGATACAGTCAAAAGTGTTCTGGACAAAGACCGAAAAGAAGATGATACAAATGAATTTGTTAGTGCTGTGTGCTGGAGGGCACTACCAGATGGGGTAAGTTTTCATATCAGTTTTGTTTCGTTTTGTTTTTTTAAACCTTGGTATATTGTGTAATGTTTTATGTATATACAGGATTTTTTAAATTTTAAAATATAAATAAATTGATACGTGTATTTTCTTTTTTGCTTGTTATTTGCTTGGTTTGTTTGAAATGTAACAATAGAATCATGTCATGTTGACCTACTATCTCTCCTATGTATCCAGAGTATCTTGTGCATATATATTTATATTACAAGTATTATCACATTGTCTACATCTCTTCTCTATGACAGGAAAGTCCTCCTGTGGACCCACAGTGTTTCATTTTCCTTAATGATCACATGCAATATATGCTCAGTAAGCATTCAACTAAGGTTGTATTTTAATAATAGTAAAAGCATTTGATGTAGGTAACAGAGTGGCCTATATGTGTATCTGATTCAATATTATGTACCTAGTAGATATTATACATATATACACATGTAGGCCACTCTGTATTCTCTAGAATTGTTCTCAAAAAGATTATGTAAGATTATTTAAACATATTCAGTTTGTTGATAAGAAAGTTATCCTACTAGGTTGTAAAAATGGTTTTTCTCAGTTTTCACTTATTCATGTTATATGAAGAAATAATTTTTTACTATCTTGATTTATGGTATACTATAGCCATTCATTATTATATTATCCTTTTAAAAATAGCTTCTTAGGTGCTTAGTTGGTTGGGTTTTTGTTGTTCTTGTTTTCGTGCAGGGGATTGAACTCAGGGCCTCACACAGGCTAAGCACATATACTACACTGAGCTACCTCCCAGCCCTTACTTTTATATTTGCCACAAAAATTCTGATTTGATTTGTAATTTAAAGTACTGATTTTCAGGTACAGTAATTACATTGCCGTTTTGTTTAAAATTTTGTGACTCAGTTCCACTTTTGGTAATGACAGGGTAGGGAATTTGGATGAATCATACCTCTATGTAAGATGAGAAAAGTTGGACCATATACATGTACAGTCATTGCATTGCATAATGATATTTTGGTAAATGACAGACCACAGATATGACAGTGATCTCAAAAGATTATAATGTAGCTAAAAATTCCTATTACCTGGTGAACATGGCTGAAAGATAAGCAAGAGAAAAGGAAACGGCATGAGAAGAAAAAGAACAACCCCAAGAGAATTCCCAGTGAAGTGTGTAGTAGAAGCTTTTGCAGACTTTCTGATGTTGCTTAAAAAGTTTGAAAACCCAGACACCAGTGCTGAAAGGTTTTCATTAATAGAGAGGAGTGTTCACAGTGTGTTATGTATTTACAAGTAAATCTATGATAAATAAACAAAATAAAACAAACTAATCATGGACATAATTTCTGAAAAGAGTAACACCTCCTCAAGAGCCTCAGGCAGGTCCTTCAGGAGGTATTCCAGAAGAAGGCATTGTTATCAGAGGAGATAAAGACTCCATGTGCTATTTCCCCTGGACACATTATAGTAGGACAAGATATAAAGGTGAAAAACAGTGACAGTGTTATTGATGTATAGGCCTAGACAGTGTTCATGTGTAAGTTTATAACAAGAAAATTTAGAAAGTTAATTTTTAAAAAATAAGAAGTTTTTAAATAGAATGAAAATGTAAAGAAAGGAAACATTTTTATACAGCTATACAAATGTATTTGTGATCTAACCTAAGTGTTAAATACAGGAGCCAAAAACTTAAAAAACTAAAAGTTTATAAAGGAAAAAATTACAATAAACTTTGGTTAATTTGGCATTGAAGCAAAAAAAAATGTTTTCATAAATTTCATATACTGTGTTCATAAACTCTACAGCATTATACAGTAGTATTCTTGGACTTCACATCACTCATCACTCTCAGAGCAAATTCCAGTCCTGCAAGTTTTTTCATGTACAGTGTACTCTTTTTTTTATTATCTCGTATACTGTAGTTTTACTGTACCTTTTCTATGTTTAGAATAATGAGTACTTACCATTGTGTTGTTTGTCTATAGTCTGGACAGTAACATGCTGTATAGATTTGTAACCCAAGAGCAATAGCCTATATCATTCAGCCTAGATGTGTAGTTGGGTATATCTTCTGGGTGTGTTGAAGCACACTCTATGAGCTTTGCACAAATTACCTACCAATGCATTTTGTGGCATCTGTCCTGGTTGTTAAATAGTACCTTCTGATGAGATTCTGTACTTGAAAAACAGAATCTCATCTGAAGGTAATGGAATACAAACAAGACCAAGAAGAGTCATCAGGCTAGAAATATGAGCCTGACCTTTGAGTCTGTTTTCCCCCGGTAAGCATTTGATTATTTTGGTGGGGTGGCTGAAATCACTTTACAGCAGCTTTACAGGGGTAGAAATTGGAGTTCACTGTTTCTCATTGTACGAGTGACTAACGTCTTTAGGTCCCCATAGTTATATAGTCTAGGGTAAGCCAATAGAAGATAAACCTTCATGTTGATTGCAATTCATCTTCATGTCATATCAGTCTCTGAAATTGAATTGAGGTGACCCTGCTAGGGTTCACAGGATACAAACTTAAATTCCCTCTGAAAGAAGGTAACAGCTGGTTTTTCCGTCATTTTTCCAGTTTTGCAATTACAATAACTAGAGCACAACAAAAAATGAGCAGACATAGGAAAAGACAAGACAGCAGGAATAAAAACCAACATAGCAGCAGAGAACAGAAAGAATCGTAAGAGCTGTCAGAGTCCCTAGACATAGCTTGAAAGTAGCCATGCTTATAAGATGAAAGACAGGATTGAAAGTTTTGTTTGGGAATTGGAAACTATTTTAAAAATGAAAACCTTAAAGCTGAAAAAATTACTGTTACCAAAATGAAGAACTCAGGATTTGTTGAATGGAATAAACAGTAGAAAAAAGAGTTAACTGACATATAACTGACATATAAGTTAGGAGAAAATATGTAGAAGGAAACATGAAGAGACAAAAATGTTATTTTTATATATATATATATATATATATATATATATATATATATATATATATATAAAAGAAATATGGGCTCAGGTAAGAACATTTAGCATTTTTAACAGGAAACTTGTAGATTAGCAAAAATTGGAAGGGATTATTATTGAGAATTTTACGGAGTTGATAAAAGACATCAAGGCAGAGATTCACTAGGTCTTTCAACTGCAGAGAACGAGGGACTTGAGATATACAGTGGACCTGCCGCGGGTCTGCCTTCTTATAGCACCATTAACTTGGAAATATATTAAGACAAATACAAAATATTAGAGCCGGTTTCTTCATGTCTCTTAAGTTTACTACTAATGTGTGTAGTATTGCATCTGGACTGGGAGAACTGCAAGTTGGAGTAATATCTATGCAAATTCAACAGTATGAGACTGATAGAAATCCAAGGCACATCTCTTTTGAGGTCAGCTGCATGCACCTCAGTTGTCCCTGGCAACAGTGTGTACTCCTAGTGTGGGCGGAGAAGTCTAAGAGAAGTCTAAGTCAACTACTCAACTTCATGTGAGTAGTTTGAAGATATCTCTGCAGAACTTCCTAATCTCTATCCTTTAAAGCTAACTAACTTAGTGCCAGATTAAAGCCAGTTATATCTGATCCACTTTGACACAACATGATAAAAGTGCTAATAATAAAATACAAGGAGGGGCTCCCCCCCTCTTTAAATTATGTCTCCCTTTATTACTGACAAAAAATTGTGCATAGAGGGTAGAGTTTGATGTTTTGATATATATACATTATAGAATGATTTAATCTCATCAATTAATGAAGCTATCACCTAATATGTTCATTTTTTTCTTGTGGTGGGACCACTTCAGATCTATTCTGTTAACAATTTTGCAGTACACATTATCTTATTACTACCTAGAGGTGTCATGTTGTGCGGTAGATCTCAAAAATATATTCTTCCTATCTGAAACTTGGTACTCTTGACCAGTATCTCTCCTTCCCAGCCTCTGATAACTACCATTCTACTCTCCTCCTATGAATTTAACCTTTTTACGTTACACACACAAATGAGATCATGTGGTATTTGGCTGTGTATGGCTATTTCACTTCGCATAACATCCTGCAAGTTTGTCCATGTTGTTGAAGGAATTTTATCCTTTTTTTTATGACTCAGTAGTATTATTTTGTGTATGCGTGTGTGTGCGTGTGCATGTGCACACACATATACATTTTATTTATCCACTCATCTATTAATGGTTACATAGGTTGATTCCTTATCTTGACTCTTGTGATTAATGATGCAGTGAGTATGGAAGTGCAGATGTCTCCTCAATATACAAATTTCAGTTCCTTTGGATATATGGGATTGCTGGAACATGCAGTAGTTCTTCATTTGGATTTTTTACAAACCTTCATATAGTTTTCCATAATGGCTATACTAATTTACATTCTCACCAACAGTGTTTTCAAGGGTTTTCTTTTTCTCACATCCTTCTTTTTGATGGTTGAAATTCGGACAGATATGAGATAATGCTTCTTGTGGTTTTAATTTGCAATGCCCTGATAATTCATCATGTTGAACAATTTTTCATATATACCTTGTTTCTGTTGAGAAATATCTATTCAGGTCCATTGCTCATTCTTAAATTGGATTGTTTTCTTGCTATTTAGTTCCTTTTGGATGATTGTCTCATGACTCTGTTATTGCCTTGTTAGGCAGAAATTTTTTACTTTGGTCTACTTCTAGTTGTCTGTTTTTGCTTTTGTCATCTCTGCTTTTGAGTTCATATTAAAAAAGTCATTGTGTATGCTAATATTATAAAACTTTTTCATTTTGATTCTTCTTGTAGTTTCAGTCTTATGTTTAAGTCTTCAAACTGTTTTGAGTTGAGTTTTGTGTGTGGTATGATCCTTTATGTAAGAGTCCATTTTCCTCCTTCTGCATGTGGATATTCAGTTTTCTTTTTTTTCCCCCCTTTAAAAAAATTGTTCTATTTAGTTATACACAACAGCAGAATGCATTTTGGTTCATTGTACACAAATGGAGTATAACTTTTCATTTCTCTGGATGTGCATGATGTAGAGTCACACCATTCATGTAATCATACATGTACATAGGGTAATGATGTTTGTCTCATTCCACCATCTTTCCTTCCTCCAGCCCCCTCCCCTCACAGTTTTCTTTACACTACTTTATTGAAGAAACTGTGTTTTCCCCACAAGAAGGATATTAAAAAAAGAGAGAGAGAGAAAATAGTGTTAGCTTAACTAACATCTAACTTCTCAGTGAAACAGTGGAAGTCAGAAAATTTTGAAATCAAATATGAAGTATATGAAGTAAAATACATGCCACCCTACATCTAGTGAAAATCTCTCAAGCAAAGGTAAAATAAACACATTTTTTAGCTATATAAATCTGAAGAATTTGCCATTAGCAGACCTATACTAATGAAAACTTAAAGGATATTCTTTAAGGTAAAAGGAAAAAAATCCCAGCTAAAAGTGATATTTTTGGTATTAACATGATTTAGAGACTGGAGTTAGATAAAAGGAATTATATATATCCTGTGCTTGTGGATCCTCTTGTACCATGATTCTTGCTTGAAACTAGAATGAAATAGAAAGCATTTCAAGTGTACAAATGAGAATCTTTGCTTCAAAGTGGTCATGTATACGTAAAGGGACACCATATTTTTGTTGCAAGTATCCTCATCCTTATATTGTCAACACTGTACCACACACGTCATACATACTTACCAGTCACCAATTCATAACAGGTAGCTAATGATAAAAGGCAGTACCTGTAAAGGACATTTAAGACTCCCTGGCTCTTTTAAAGTAGCCAAAAACTATGTATATTGTATCCTCAGGAAAAGCATTGATCATTAAGCATTTCCTGTTATGGCTTAAGACATCAGAAATCGAAGCTACAGAGTGAGGATGGTCAGGATAACAATTTCTCTAATTTCCCTCCTTTGAAACTCAGGAGAGCAATACTTGTCTTAGTAACCTATCATCTGTGTTATCACCCATTCTATGAGAAGTTATTTCTGTTTTAGGTGAGAGCACCCATGTCTTTTGTCATATAACGAAATGTATTCTTTCTGTTATTTCTAAGGAATAAATACTTTTGTTATATAATAAAACCATGATGTCTTTTAAATTTTGTGTTAAGATCTTCTTTACTTGATTTTCTCATGATTCCTATCCTTTAAAATTATTTGTTGAATGAAGTAGTATTGATACTGGTTCACATACTGTTAACTTGGGTCTCCTGCTAAACCTACAGACTCTTTATTAAAAGGCACTAGATTTTTTAATAAGATCAGAGACTCTGGAGTCAGACCACTTAGGTTCAAATCTCAGGTATCTCACTTACCCACTCTGAGACCTTGCCTGAGGTCTTAACCACACTGCATCTATGTTCTTGTCTGTAAAATGTTGAGGATAGTAGCAGCTTTTCTCTTAGAGTTGTAGAACGGTAAAATGATGTAATGCACAGAGGGTTTAGAACAGTCTCTGGCACACAGTAAGAGCTGTAGAACTCTTTGCTCTTGGCATCATTCATTTTTAAATTACCTCTACAATTACATTGCTTGTGTACATATAATGTGAAATTAAGTTTGGAATGAATGATACAACTTTTCAGGCTTGGCCTTTATCTAGTTTGTTGCATGATTAAGTAATAGTTACTGAAACTGAAGAAATGCTAAAATATAGAGAGAAGAACTTCTCATAACTAATAGATTCACTTGAAACTGACAAATATCAAGACAATATCAATTTTAAGAAAACTCATTTTCCTGACATGAACCATTAGTTATATAATTATTTCAAAATTACTGTTTGTCCAATTGGAATATAATCTCCACCATATTTTGCCTAGTTTCAAAAGTGACAAAATTTATAATTGTGTACAAATATAGGGGAATTAGTGTTTGTTATTGGCTTAATATTTTTGTTACAGTATGTTCCTCCTTCCCTTACTGTATTGCATTAAAGATCCATCTATTTTTCCAGTTCATATAAGTTTTACCTAAAAAATAGGCATCCTTTTCTGACTTATTAGTAAACACTTTTTGTATAAAGCACCAGAAATTATATGAACAGGCAAGTTTGAAAACAGATGAATCATGCTCCCAGTGGAAGAAGGTTGTGTTACACATAGCAGGCAAGAGACCTAAATTGTTCTCAGACATCTGCAAGAGGGAACAATTGTACTATGTATATCCCAGTCTGTTAGATTTTGCTACTCCCTCATCCACTTTTGCAAGGCACAAAACCAAAAAAAAATGATCTTTTTTTTTTCTTCAATTAAAAAATAATTGTTATTTTTAAAATATATTGACTTCTCACACTTAAAAGCTATTCCTTATCCAGAATTCCTCAGTGAACACTGGAATAGACAAGAGAGGAGCTTCTTTCTTTCTTCAACTGTTTCTCTTCTTCCTTTTATCTTTCCTCTCCTTTCTTCTTTCCTCTAGCTGGATGGTTTGTAACACTTTAGAAAATTTTCCTGACTGGAAGAGGGCCAATCTGAATGAACTCCTATCTGTCTTGGGAGTGGAAGGAAAGAAGATTCTGAGCATGGACCCTGACTTCCAGGAAGACTGTGGCTTCCATCTTCTCCTAAGTGCCCCACTCTTCTTTCCCAGTGTCCAGACTAGAGGAGGGCAGGAAAGGAGAAAAGGGAGGAGAAAAGCAGGTGGTGGAAAACTGAGGCAACCCTGTTAGTTACTTCTTTCTCTAAGTAAATTTACACAAAGTTTAAATATTCCCTATCTTTAATGTCCACTATTCTGTGGATAGTCTCTGGGAAGACATTTGTTGCATTAGATATGTCATAGTGAATGTTGTAATGAAATCAACAAAATATGATTTATAGAGTTTGCTAGTTTACATTTTAAATATTTCATTGTCATTTTTATACTTAGTGTAATGGAATTTGACTTCTTAGGATGATTCTTATATATTTTTCTCATAAAGTCTTTTTTAAAAAGTGTTTCTTCTACATATGCCAATTTTGAAGCATACAATTGACAACAGATCTTTAAGTTGTTTGCTTTTGTGGTTGTTCTGCCTTTTTAAGGGAAAAAAGAAATATTGATTTGAGAATGCATTCTAAATTATGCCATTAGCCTTTAAATAATTTTCATTATTCCCCATCATGCCTAAAAGCATCCAAAATACTTTGAGGACAAATTTGAGTTTGATTTCCATGTGTTTACATTTTGATATTCCTACCAAATTTCCATAGTAGTAATAGAAGGAAAGAGAGTGGATATCAGATATCATTTATTTGTACTTTAAGGTTTTTAATGAATACTGCTTGAATTTGTTAAATATGCTGAAGTGTACATAATGGGAAAACATTTTTTTCTAATTGAATAAAAATGTATTTCATCAACATTTAAAGTAGAATTAAGCAAGCAAAAATAATTTTTTTTTTTTTTGGCCTAAAAAGTAGATGGGAACTTTAAAACTGTTTCCTGCTTATTTAAACTTCTATTTGGGTTAAAAAAAAAAAAAGATATTTTTGTATTTTATTTGTACAGTCTCACTTTAAACCCTGTTGTTCTCAAGACATTTTTCTGTATGGATGTGACATCACCCTGGGTTGCAGAGTGATACTGTTAAGTCTGAATATGTGTGAGTGAATAGTTAGGAATTTGCATGTCTCACTTCTTTTAGAGCTGTTTCTTTCTAGATGATTAAGTGTCAATTCCTTTTTTAAAATAAGCTGGAGATTTTGGTTAGTTCTATCAGCATTTGCATTTGAATTATGCAGCTTCTCACTGTGCTTACTAAGTTATACAAGTTGTATATCAGAAGAAAGCAAACCTAAATAACCACAGCTTGGTCCTCAGCCTTCAGTATTTGGGCCATATAAATGATATTAATTCAAAAGACTCTTTATCCCTGAATCAGTTGTGCCTCAGAGTTACATTTTCCCACATAACAGGGAACTTTCAGAATATAAAGGAGAAAATTGACTTGTAATCCTATCACTTGAATAGAACTGTAGTTGGTGTTCAGATGTTTGTCCTCCCTGTCTTCAGCCTACCTTTTAAAAAAGTTTTACAGTGTAGGTATGTTTGTGACGTAAAATTCTGTAAGTGGGGGAAAACCTGGATTAGAGGATCCAAAACTATTTTAGCTCTTGATCTCTGTTTGTTATTTTGACATCTAGAAACTAAACTTCCTGAGGTAGAGGATCACTAGTTCAAGGCCAGCTGGGCAACTTAATGAGACCCTGTCCTAACATAAAAAATAAAATGCCCAATTTTTTTTTTTTTAAATGGAAGGAGAGGAGGGGAATCATTTATAGCATATTTTTAATAGGGGTCTTTAAAACTTTTGAACAGTTACACTGACAAGGAAATACTGCTTCAAAAGGTTATATTTTTCAATAACTCTGCCTCTTGCTAAGTTGTCTCATAAGAACAATGCTAATCTCTTCTCTCCATCACCTGGTAAACATTATATCTTCATAATGGGTAATATTTGGCAGTTTGTAACTCCACATTGTCTCAACATTTTCTGAATTCATTGTTACTGTGTTAATTCATTCTTTACCCCTAAACTTGAATCCTGTGGGGGGTATAGTATCACTTGAAAATGAAGATAAGAGAGTTAAAAACTGTATTACACAAATTTATACTGATTTCATACATTTTATCATCATGGACAAGTTTAGAATATAAGAGTAAGATGATAAAAGAAAAAAGAGCAGGACTTTTGGTAGTATTTATATGTAAACTGTGTTTGTATAGATAACAACCCAGTCCTCAGTTTCCCATTCTTTCTTATATTAAATTCTCATAGATTTTCATTTGTGAAGTTAATTTTTCCACTAAATTGCCATTGACACTGTATAATTCAAATTCCAGTACTGATTATAGTATTTTAAGAAATGTATGCAGACTTGTAAAAGTAGTTTTGTTTTGTTTTTAATAAAATGAGCTTTATGTGCATTCATTCTCAACGAAACTCAAAACAGTTTCCTGAGGTTAAAAAACCCTTGTCATTTTTATATTGTTCTTCTCTGGGCCTTGTATAAGATTTGGTAAATAGATACTCAGTTAAAAAAAATTTTTTTTAAGTGAATAAATCTTCTCCGCTTCCCTTTCACCTGCCCCTTGACCAAAAGCAGAAATATGCAGATTTATTTCTTATTCATGCAGTATTTGTAGACAGCTTTCAACATCTATACTAGTGTTTTTCAAAAATAGAGTCTGCTGGTGATCTACTTCAGGATTAATAATTACCTGGTATATATATTAAAAATTCAAATTTCTAAACCCTAAACTTATTAAATCAGAGTTTCTGAAATTAAAACCATGGGAGCTGGGTGCAATGGCACATGCCTCACATCCCACCGACTCAGGAGGCTGAGCAAGAGAATCAGAAGTTTGAGGCCAGCCTCAGCAGCTTAGCAAGACCTGTGCCAAAATAAAAAATATATAAAAAGAATTGGGGATGTGGCTCAGTGGTAAAGCACCCATGGGTTTAAAGAAAGGAAAAAATTTTAAAAAGGATCTTCCTTTTCATTGTTATTATGGAACTAATAATTCCCTTCCCTTCTTTTGCTTTATTAAATAGCGTTGAATTACATGGAAGAAAGAGAGGTCATATCCATGTCACACCTAATCTTGAGCCCATCTGTGAAAATGTACAGGTCCAATAGTGTTCCCATCTGGAAAGAGAAAATGCCAGTGTTTCCAACAATGTCCTTCACAGACCTAGTCTTCCTTTCACAGGATTAGCTAGACTGTCTCAGACACTTCCAAGAACCACATCAGGGAACTCTCCATGGTCTATCACATTGACGATGTGAGACCAAATACAAGAGAGATTAGATAATTGGCTAGGATTCTTACTGGTCTACTCAGGGGCAAAAACAAAGACTGGAAATTCTGTGCTGTTTATGTCGATCAGGATGTTAAAGATCTGTTAAAGATCTGAGTCAAAGATCTGTTTCCTAAAAGGCACTACGTCCTGATGTTTAATCAGCTAAATTCAACCAAACATTTACCAGTGTATTATAAAGGGTACAACTCAGGAATGGCCAAATGGAAGAGATGATGTCTGCTTTCTGTCACTGTAATAAAATACATGAGAAAATCAATTTCCAGGAGGAAAGATTTATTTTTGGCTCATGATTTTAGAGGTTTCAGTCCATGGCTGAGTGGCTACTGTGTTTCTGGTGAGGCAGAACATCATGACAGAAGGGTGTAGTGGAGCAAGGATGTTCACCTTCTGACAACTGGGAAGCAGGGAGAGAGAAAGAGAAGAGGTCAGGGAACAGAACATTCCCTTCAAAGAGAATTGCCTTCTTCCTCCAATTGAGCTCTACCTCCTAATAGCCCATTTATTTGTGAAATTATCAATGGGTTGATCCATTGATGAAGTTAGTGCCCTCATGATCCGATTTCCTAAAGGCCCCACCTCTGAACACTGCTGTATTGGGGAATCAAGCTTTCAACACATGAGCCTTTGGGAAACATTTCCTGTCTAAACCATATCATGCAGCAGGGCATGGTGGCGCACGCCCGTAATCCAAGCGACTCGGGAGGCTGAGTCAGGAGGATCACGAGTTCAAAGCCAGCCTCAGCAACTTAGCGAGGCCCTAAGCAACTCAGTGAGACCTTGTCTCTAAATAAAATACAAAATAGGGCTGGGGATGTGGTTCAGTGGCCGAGTGTCCCTGAGTTCAATCCCCGGTTCAAAAAAAAAAAAACCATAGCATGCATAGAACCTCCATGCCCTCTGGTTGTGCCACTTTCCTAAAAACTGCAGTCTATTCACCAGTGTGGAAGCTCTGGAACCTCTGTTTTTAACAAGTTCCCTGTATTAGCTCACTTTATATTACTCTAAAAGTACACCTAAGGGAATTGCCTATTTCTTCCATTAAAAATTAGAGGAAAATTTGATAAATGTTATTACATGAACTTGGCAATTACTTCATCTCTTTCACTTCAGAGAAATTTACCTAATTTTAAAATTGTATCCCCCCCATTAAATATCGTCCTTTAGAAAACCCAAAAACAATTATAGCAAAAAATACAATAGAAAAAAATTATTCAGTCAACTCAAATTTCAAATAATTCAACTAACTTGAAATTCAGCTAACTTGAAATTCAATTCAAATTTCAAATAATTCAACTTAATTTGAAACTAATTCAAATTAATTAGGAAGTCAGCCTTTAAATAAGTGTAGTTATCACATATGTGGTTTTAAATGCTGTTCCTGTCACCTCTTGTCCTCTCCATTCCAACTCACCTCATGTGTCTGCATTTAGGCATCATCTAAACTCTTTCTTACATTCAAGATTGTCAGTAATTAGACATAATGCCACTTGTCCAATATTATTTCTCTTTCCAGCACATACTATCTACTTCAGTAAGGAATTTTTTTTTGCATTGTTCCATACAATTTCCATTTCTGCTTCTATTCATATTGTTACTCACAATATGTCTATATTGCCTTGTCCTCTTACTTCTGCTCATTTAAATTCTGTTATCCTTCCCCAATCCCTACTTTTCTATCCCTTCCTTAACCACTTTATCTCCTTGGTTTTTTATTTCTCAGTTACTGAAGTACCTATAGAATGCACTTTACCAACTGCCATTCAGATATTCTCTAAAATGTTAGTTGTATGTCATTGGTGTTGCCCCATTTACATTTCTTGCTTTCATTTTAAGTGAGAGTCACTTTTTTTTAGGAAAGTTAAATAGAATTAAGATGAAATTTAAGTCTATTTTTATATTTTAAATTTTAATCACTTTATATTTTTAATCCTTTTCATAAATGCTTTATATTAATCACTTTCATAAGATCGTAAATATGCTGAATAGAATGATACGCTAGATCGATACTGATAATCACTGCTTGCTATAACTGCCCTTTAGTTACAAACAAATTTAGGTTATTGTATATTTAGTAAAACTAGTTCCCATTTGTTTGCTTGGTGTAACCTGCCAGTTACTTTTTAGGAAGGTGTTGTAGCCCACATAATAATACAGATTAATGTGAGAAAAATAAGCAGATATATTTGATAGATTTTTGTAATATAGGAACATTCAGAAATGAAACTTTAAAGAAACAGGTAAATTTGTATATTTTTATTCTTAGGGTCAATGAAGAGGTAGATAGTCCTGGAACAGTAATCTTGAAAGACAAAAGGTTGGGACCTAATGGTAATAAACTAGGAGCAATGTAGCTAGACCTGTTCGTTCAGATTCTTCTCTGGGGCTCTGTATCCTCAGAAATGTGGCATTTCTTTCCTCTGGGTAAAGGGTGGGCACCTCTGGAAGAAGGGTTTTCTGACCTGCTACAGAGGAAGATCTGAGGATACATTTATGGTCTGCTTCATGTAAGAAGGGCAGGGGATCAATGAGAACTTCCCACTTCCGCTCTTTCCTTAAATAGCAAGGTGCTATATTTTGGAGGAGTGCATCCTGAACCTCATCAGTGCTCTTCTGTGTCGTCTTGAATCCTCACAAAGATTCTATCAAGTATCTAAGATGGTCTCTCTTACAGCTAAAGAATTTGAATCTTTAAAAGAAGTAGTTCTGCAGCAGAACCAAGCTACCATCCAAGTATTTATGTCTTAAATTCATTGCTTTTTCTGCTGTTCCTGGGGATCCCTAAAATAGTACTAACCTCCATAAATAGCTAGTTCTACCAGAGTAGTCCAGAGGAAACTTGCAGAGACACCCTTAGAAATGCACAGTTCTTTGCTCAGAGGCTCTTAATGTTCATCAGCAGCACAGTTATTTTTCCCTATCTTACATGTCATTCTAAGCAGATTGTTCTCAAGCCTTGTTCAGGATATCCAGGGACCAGAGATTTTAACATGTCATGCAATCAAAGATGTCTGGGGGTAATATTTGAGTGCTGTGTAGCAAGGATAATTATATTGATTAGGGCTGCCTGGGGAGAAGACTTTGGGAAGCATAGGAATGCAGGAGGATGTGGTGAATACATGTGTTTTTGTGTGTGTCAGTCCTTCTTGTACGTGTTCTATATAACCATTTCTCACTAAAACTCACTTGATTTTGTATGCTAAATGTGCCTTTTTAACAGTTCTTTTTTTATTCTCTGAATCTTGACTTTTTAACTTGTTTGAATGCATTAACGTATATTTGATGAAAATTCTGTGCAGTTAAGAATTGGAATATGAACAGCCAAATAACAAAAGTCAAGTCATCTTAAGAATAAAATACACCAAAAATGGAAGCTGCAAGAACCAGCCATGTGGACAAATGAAAAACTCCCCTTTGTCTACATTTTGCAGCAGTCCTACATAAACCTGGAGGTCTCTGTCTGACTTAGGACAGCTGGCTAAGTCTGATCGTTCCCCTCCATACAACTTTAAAACTGTCACTCTATATACTGTTTTCCTGGCCAATTTGTTTGGTATCTCTGCCAGGTAAATAAACAGGATTACTGAAAAAATGGGCAACAAAGTAAAGTTACTTCTGCATCATCCATTTTAAGTGTTTTTGAGATATTTTATATTATTTGAAAGTAGGGGAGCTGGAGTTGTGGCTCAGCAGTAGAGTGCTTGCCTGGCCCTGGGTTCGATTCTCAGCACCATATATAAATAAATAAAATAAAAATATCCATTGACAACTAAAAAAATATTTTTTAAAAAAACCTGGATGAAAGTAGGTATTACTGTTTGTTTATTTAAGGAACCTACAACCAGGAAGTGTAAGAATGTAGAAATATTACTTTTCTTAGGGGCCAGATTGACTTAACTGATAATCCAAGATTATCAGTAAAGTTTACCAGTACTCATCTAAAACTGATAATTTTAGATGTGGAAGAGCTGATTAGCGGTAGCTTTCCTGAAATTTTTTCATTAAAAATTGTTTTCTTATCAAGAAAGTAATTTTTTCCAGAATGCAGTTTATATAATCTTTTAAGTCTAACCAAAATTCATAGAAATGACCATTTCTAAGAAAAGCTGGGTAAGTGTTAAATGGTTTGGATATGAGGTGCCCCCCAAAAAACTCTTGTCAATGTAGGAATATTCAGAAGCAAAATGATTAGATTATGAGAGCTGTAACCTAATCGGTCCCTCCTAGTTTGAATGGTCTGATAGAGTGGTAACTGTAGGCAGGTAGAACATGACTAGAAGAGGTGTGTCATTGGGGACAAGGGTACATCTTTCTCTGTGGCATCTTCCTCTCTCCCTCTCCCCTTCTCTTCAAGCCCTTTCATTATCTGCTTCCTGACCTCACAATGAGTCCTCTGCTGGACCCTTCCCTCCATGAGATCCTGTCTCACCTGGGGCCCAGAGCAATAGAGTCAGCCTTCCATGTATTGAGACCTGAAACTGTGAGCCCCAAAGAAACTTTTCCTCCTTTAAGTTGTTCAGCTATTTATTTCTTAATACTGAATTTGAAATCTTGTTTTTTCAGACTATGTTCTCTCCTAAGTTGGTGAGGGAAGGTGTGAAGGGCTAAGGGTAGAAGCCCAGTGGCCTTTCTAATGCACTGAGGTGTGATACACAGCACATAAGCCCCTGCTAGTTCTATCTAGAATTAATTGTGTGAAAATCCTTGTTTGTGGTTCTGAAATCCCCATTATCTCTTACCCTGAGTAGTTTTTCACCGGACAGTTGTAGTGTGAGTAGCCTTATTTTTCTGGATTCTAAAAATTCCTTGTTTACTGTGTTCTTCATTTCAATGAACCTGATCAGGTTTTCTACTCACTGCATTTATTTTGTCTGTGTTTTTGAATAATAAATTAAAATTAAAATCTACATCCAAGACGCTTCACTTAAAATGGCCTCTAAATATCAGCACTTTACGTATTATAAAAGTGTAATTCAAAGGAAAAATGCTTTGTGACAAAAATGGATCTTAAGTTATGTTTACAAATATATTTGAGTGGTATCTTCACCACTGTTGTTACTTTCTAGAATGTCTCAACGAAGACCAAGAAATATAGTATTTTCCCTTGATTTCTTCCTTCTTAAATCCTTTGCAGTGCCTCTATCTTTTGAGTCTCCTTGCTACCATGCTCTTCGGTTTGTTCTCACATGGAACTGGATGTGTATTTCTTCACCCTTTCTGGCCAACTCTTACATGCCCCTCTTAGCTGTCTTCTCCACAGACCCCTCTGAAATCTACTATGTATAATCTACTCAAACCAGATATGTGAATATAGGAACCAAATGATCTTCATATAACAAATCAGAGCTAATGATGTTAATCAGAGGTGAGTTTATTTGAAAGTAAAGTATTTGGCCCACTGTACCAGTGCCATTAATTGCACAGCCTGCTCTGCTTTATGCTATGGTTTGTGGAAGCTTCAGATTTTGATCCTTACAGAATAAACTTTAAATCTCACGGTAATATAGAGATGGTTGTTTACTGTGTCCTTACCATTATAATTAATAGAGCAAATGAAGCCATAACTGCTTTATGCGGAAGGAGTAATTATGTGTAAACTTAGTCTGTAGTACTATAGCTATTCTAGTGTTTATCTGTGTCTGTTAAAGTTTTTACCACCCCACCTCTGAGAACGCTGTGCTGTGCGCACTGTAATTGTGAGTGCAAGTCCCTTTGAGACCCAAATAAAAACAGGTCTTAACAGGAGAAAAAAAATGTGAAGGACAGGAAGGAAATGTGACAGAATCTGATGGAGGTAGATTCTCCTTTGAGGTAGGTCTTCCTTTTCTTTTCTCTAATTATGTGTGTGTCTGTCTGTCTTTCTGTCTACACAAACACTTGGTTCTGAAATAACAGGTCAACTGTTTTTGAAATCTTTACTTTTCAAAGTAGTTAGTTAGCCTCTCAAAACATTAAACTCGTAGATGCCCTATAAAGAAACAAGTCACTAGACATATGTATGTGTCCATTTTCCCAGAGAGAGCTGTTCACGCCAAATTATTTTGAAAGAATGTTGAGGGATGGAGAGATACCAGGGATTGAACTCAGAGGAACTTAACCACTGAGCCATATTCCTAGCCCTTTTTTTATTTTTATTTTGAGGTAGGATCTCAAGTTGCTTAGGGTCATGCTAAATTTTTGAAGCTGGCTTTGAACTTGATCCTCCTGCCTCAGCCTCCATTCCAAGCCTCCAAGATTACAGGCACACACCACTGTGCCCAGCAAGAATGCTGATTTTTATATTTATTTAGGAGAGACAAATTCCAGTAGTAAAATTTAGTGGGCTTGTGGTTTATGTTTGTGTTCTTAATTACATTATGCCTAGAGCAACATCTGTTTGCCATAAAAGATCTGGTTCACCTTGTCTTAGAATGATATAAAAAGTCTTCAGTATTTGCAAATAGAAATATTTCAGAAAGATCTTAAATATAAAGCTTAAAAAGTTTTGAAATTGAAGATATCATAAGGCACCAAATCTAGAAATCCTTTTGATTAGCAGTGTAAATCATTATTTTCCATTTGTTAGATCTATTGTAAGAGCAGGTATTTGTGTGAACTTCAATCAAAAAAATTGAAGTATGATAATTTATTAAAACAAGGATCCATTTTATCAATCAAAGATTGTGACTGACCTATTCATGATCATCTTTATAGTTTAGAATGAGAAGGGGTCCATATCATCCTAAGCAGGGATACCTTAGTGGAAAAGGAAGAGAGAATTTGTGTTTAAGAGATGTTCTTGAAAGTGTTCCCTTATGATGAAAAACCTCCAGGATCCAGGATCTCAAATTGTAGTCAGGGAGGGGATGGCACTTGGACCAGCTAAGTCCTGTATTCTAACTGTGAACACTTCTTACCATTGGTTCTGTGGCCACGCCCTTTCTTCTAGTGATAGCATCTAAAATCATGCTTATATGGAGATAAATAAAAGATCAAATTTTGCATATTTAATAAAGCATTTAGGAATTTAGCTGTATAATATTTGAAATACAGTGTATGAGAAGTGAGGCTGTCTTGGGCATGTTCAATACTTGCCTCAGATTCCTTTCTTCTTCTGTTCCTTTTTAGTAAATTCAGGATGGGGCCCAGACATGTGATAAGCTCCATGGGTCAATATGGTACAATCCAGCATTAGTGTATTTATCAGTCTACACAAGTAGATTCTTGGCTTTGCTGTCCCTTGGCTGAGTATGTAAATTTGAAGAAGTTATTTAATCTCATTGGATAGTTGTGCAGATTAAGTGAAATAATCTAATAAAGTTCTAGCCAAGTAATTGGCCTATAAAGCAGTCAATAAATAGTTGTGATAATGACAGAATTTTTTGAGACAGAGCTTCACCATGTTGCCCAGGCTGATTTCAAATTTATGTGCTCAAGCAATCCTCCCACCTCAGCATGGGACCACAGGGTATTTTTTCCTCATATCTCTGTAAGATAGTGAAATGAGACACACAGTTCATTTATTGTCTGTCTTGCAAACATAGTTCAAATAACTAATTAGATCTTTTATAGAATGCATGGAGGGCTAACCATAATACTTTAGAGGGCAAGACTGCTTATTGATAGATAGGGGTTTTTTTCCTTTAGCATATTTATATATATACTTTTGTCAGGTCAATTCTGAAAAACCACATACTGAAAGAAAGGTCAGGGACAAAAAGAAATGGTTGGGCTTACATTTAAAAATCTCTGAAGATCATCTTGGAATCTTTGTTTAAATATCATTCAATAGGTTCTCACATGCTGTCCATGTGCAGCTTAGCTTTATAATTGTGTTAAGACAAACACTCTGTTCACATAGGGGACTCTTCCAATTAATCAAGGCACACCAAAAATGAAATATATTTAACTCTGAGATCCAAAAACAATAGAAACATGACTTCTAAAAGGAAGGTCTACTATAAAGTGGTTTTAGGAAAAAGTGATTCTGCATGTTAGGAAATCAACTACAACTCAGGAGAATGGAGCATCAAAATGTCAGAAACTTGAGTATTTTCTCTCTTCTGTATTTAAGTCAGAGGGTTACCATGGGTAAGCCCATAACGGCTTTGGGATGGTATGAAGGAAATAGAAGGGACTAATGGAATTGAATAGTTGAATTTTGTCTCTTAAAGCACTGATCTAAGACAAACTGTTAAGAATCTACATATTATATCTGTATCTCTTCTTAAAGAGAAGTGACGTGAATGTTCAAAAGGCAGCTGCGGATCATTCATAAAAAGAACAACTGAAAGGGAAAATTCATTTGAAAGTGTTTTGTGGTTGCAGGAGGATCCTGCGTAAAAATTGTATTTGTGCACACAGTCCATGAACTCCTACATGAGGAGAAAAATCATTTTAATTTTCAGGATTCAGTTAGAGTACAAATATCAATACCCTTTTACCCCATTCCACTTCTAAGAGACAGAAAAAGTTAGCAAAAGCCCATACTTTCATGTCTATAACATTGATATGAAAAGAGGTTAAAGTGGCTATTGTTGGGGGGTTCAGCCACGTCCAGTGTGGATGAGGGAAGGGATTTCTGTTGGAGGATGCTGCTGACTATAAATTAATTACTAATAAACTTTTCTAATCAATAAACATGAGAGCCAATAATCTTTTCAAATGGAAGAGGGTATGGCAGATGGGGCCATACCAGATCTGGCCTTCAACAAGATGGAGTAGTTCACCTTCATCTTTATTTATAGTCACATAGGTAAAGGGGCCCAGACCTGGAGGGGCTTCTTCTGTGAGGAACAGATGGGGTGGAGTTAGGGAAGGCATTCGCTTAGAGAATTAGCATTTCCTCAGGACTGAGCCAACTCAGTACAGGGCCACCTACTCCCCAGCTATCTGAAAGTCTTCCATGCCTGCCAGTCCCTGGGAGTCAGACCTCTGTATCCGGTGGCTCTTCCAAGCTAAACATGGATGGCTTCCCACAGCCTGTGACAAATCATCACTCCAAATTAACACTCCCCTAAGCCAGGTGTGGTGGCATGCCCAGCAACTGGGTTGGCTGAGGTAGGAGAATCACATGCTTGAGGTCAGCATCAGCAACTTAGACCCTATCTCAAAATAAGGACTGGAGTTGTAGCTCAGTGATTAAAGCACTCCTGGTTCAATCCCTCGTACCCACCACCCCCCGAAAAAAAGCATAATTTTTCTGGCAATGAGAAAACCAGACATCTCTTTTCATAAAGGAAGTAAATAGCTACATTGTGGTACAACCATAGAAATGAAAAGTTGTACCACATTTGTGTACAATGAGTCAACATGCAGTCTGTAAAAATAAAAATTGAAAAACAAAAAGAAAGTAAATGGCTTTGTCAAATAGGACAAGAGACTCCTGGCACATGAAAAATTACTCAGCATCATTAGCATTTAGGGAAATGCAAATCAAAAAGCTATACTGAGATTTTACCTCAACCCAACCAGAATGATAGTCATTAAGAATGCAAATAATAATAAATTCTGGAGAGATTGTGGAAAAGAAGGAACACTTTTACACTGTTGGTGGAACTATAAATTAGTACAGCCTCTTCAGAATCAGTATGGAGGCTTCTCAAAAGACTAGGCCAGGAACTGCCATATGACCCAGCAATACCACTTCTCAGTCTTTATCCTGAAGATTTAGAGTCCTCTTACTACAGTTGTATGTACATACCCATGTTCATAGCAGTACAGTTCACAATAGCCAAACTATGGAACCAGCCTCCTTGTCCATCAACAGATGGATGGATAAAGAAAATGTGATATAGATGCACAATGGAGTTTTATTCAGCCATAAAGAAAAATAAAATTATGGCATTTGCAGGAAAATGGATGGAACTAGAGACCATCACGTTAAGCAAAATAAGTTAAACTTAGGTCAAGAGTTGTATATTTTCTTTTGTATGTGGAAGCTAGAGAGAAAAAAGGAAAAGAAAGGTGGGGATGGCTCTCCTAAAAATCAAAGGGAGATCAGTGGAGGAAGGGGATTAAGGGTTGCGACATAGGGAAGGAGAGAGAAAATGCTGGCCAAATTATATTGTTATATTATATGTTTGTATGAATATGTAACAACAAATCCCATTAATATATACAACTATAATGCATCAATAAAAAATGTGGGGAAAAATATGGAATGGAAAAAAAAGCATTATGTATTATGTTAAGAAATCAGAAACATTTAAACCAGGAATAATGACTTTTGGTTGGTGAAGTCCAATCCTGGATTTAAGTAAACATGAAATGCATATTCATGCCTGTGTTTGTTTTATGCATTTTTAAATTGATGTTATTGAGCTATAAAGTAGTAGGAGTTTTTGATGATTTTGGTAAATGGTATATATACCAGTGTAACTACTATCTGAGTTCAGATATAAAATATTTTTCATCACTCAGAAGTTCCTTTATAACAACTGTAATCAATTCATTCCTTTCTGTACTCTCAGATATTCATAATCTGCTTTCTCTCCCCATGTGTTAGTTTGATTTCTTCTAGAGTCTTACATAATAGGAATAACAATTTTTTTTTTTTTTTGCATGTCTGGCTTCTTGTGTTCACCTGACACATTTGAAATTTGTTCACATTATTGCTTGTTTTATTTTTTGCTTTCCATTTTTAACCATGTAGTATTCCATCTTGTAACTGTACCTCGAGTTATACGTGTATCCACCAGTTTTGGATTAAATTAAGCATGTTTCCGGTTTTGAACTGTTTGAAAACAGCTGCTGCAGACATCAGAAACAAGTATTTATATAATATAGCTTATAATTTCTTTTGTATAAATATCTCGGAATAGAATTCCTAGATCACAGGGTAGATGTGAGCTTAACTTTATAAGAAATTATCAAAACTTTATTCAAAGTTGTTGGATTATTTTGCACTCCTGCCAAGATTCTGTGATTTGTCATTCCAGTTGTTCATTATCCTTGCCAGCACTTGATATTGTCAGACTTTAGTTATCCTAATCAGTATAAGTGGGATTTCTAAATAGAATTTAGAATTAATTTTTGGAGTGATATGTCATAAGAATTTAGGATTTTTTTTTCATGTATAAAGCTATTCCAGCAACATGCATATATCCTCATGCATATAGTTGTTTCAACACCATATGTAAAATTACTTTCTCCTTGCTTGCTAAGTTATTTTGAAATTCAGTTGATCATGGATTATCTGGGGGCTAGTTTTGCTTTAAAAGTTTGGGTTTTTAATTGGGATTACATTGAATTTGCAGATGATTTAGGAGGAATCGATAGCTTAACAAAATTGAGTCTCAGGTTCATGAATATGGTATATCTACCAGTTCTGTAATATCTCTCAGCATTGTTTTATAATTTCTAGTGTCTAAGTCTTAACATTTAGGTTTCCACAAGTGGTTCATACTTCTTATACTGCTGTAAGTGGTATTTTTAAAAATTCCATTTGCTATTTAGTCATTGTTGGCTTTTAGAAATAACATTCATTTTGGTGTAATTGATGTTATGCTGTGACAACCCTACTTAAGTCAGTTTATTAATTTTTAAGAGTCTTTAGGGTTTTCTGTATAGGTGGTCATTTGTAAATAAAGACAGTTTTACTTCCTTCTGGTTTCTGTTCTTTCTTTGTTCTTCTTAACTATCACACTGTTTAGTGTCTCTAATATGATTACATGAAAGTGGTGAGAATAAGCATTCTCATCTTCCTCCAAATCTGAAGGAGAAAGGTTTCCACAATTCACTAATAAGCATGAAGAAATTTTTCATAGGTAGCCTTTATCATCTTGAGTAGGTCAAAATTTTTTATTATGAATGGATGATGAATTCTTTCAGTTGGATTTTTGTTATATGTTAAGTGTTATATGAGTTTTCTCTTAGCGAATCACATTAATTATTTGTGTGTGTGTGTGTGTGTGTATGCACACATGTGCATGTGCTGGGAATTAACCCCAAGGCCAAGAACTAGGCATGCAGTGTACCACTTAGCTATACTCCTGCCCCTTTATAAATTTTTTTAATAATAAAAACCAGCCATTTGCAGTGGCACATGTCTGTAATCTTAGTGACTCTAATGGCTGAATCAGGAGAATTGTAAGTTCAAGGCCACCCTTAGCATTTTAGCAAGACCCTGTCTCAAAATAAAAAATTCTTTAAAAAGGGTAGCTCAGTGGTAAAACACCCCTGGATTCAATTTCTAAGTACCACCTAACAAATAATATATACACATGTGCGTGCACACATGACACACATGCACATATATATATGTAATATATATAATTGTGTGTCTGTATACATATATATATATACGTAGAAGTAGAACATATTGGTATTAACCAATTTGACTATCTTGATAAATCCAACTTATTTGTAATATTATGTATGCATATGTTTTTATATGTGGCTGAATTATCTTTACTGGTATTTGATTAAGATATTTTGTGGGCTGGGGATATAGCTCAGTTGGTAGAGTGCCTGTCTTGCAAGCACAAGGCCCTGGGTTCGATCCCCAGCATTTAAAAAAAAAGATTTTTTACGTCTGTTTATAAAGGAAATTGTCTTTTTTTTCATATTCTTCTCTGACTTTGATCCATAGACTGAAAATATTTCTTGCTCCTCAATTTAAAAATTTGACAATCTCCTTTTTATGACTGCCATTTTTGTATGTATGTTGTGTGTGATTTCCTAGCTTCCTAAGGTGTAAGTTATTATATCATTAATATTAAAACTTTCTGCTTTACTGAGCAAGTTATAATTTTCTAAGTATTGTTTTAGCTGCATTATACCAATTTTGATGTTTTTGTTGTCTTTTTAGTTCAAAATAGTTCCTCATTTCCCTGTAAGGTCTTATTTGACCCATGAGTTATTTGAAAGTACGTTTTTCAAATTTTCAAATATCTGAGGATTTTTTCCAAATGTCTTTTTGTTATTGTTTTTTGCTGTAGTGAAGTTTTGTCAGAAAATGTGCTTGTGGGCTGGAGTTGTGGCTCAGTAGAAGAGCACTTGCCTAGCATGCTTGAGGCACTGGGTTTGATTCTCAGCACCACATATAAATAAATTAAATAAAGGTCCATTGACAACTATAAAAAAACTTTTTAAAAAATGTGCTTGTATGATTTCACTCCTTTAAATTTACTGAAATGTGTTTTATGCACCTGGTCTGTCCTGATGACTTCTTCATATGTACTTAAAGAGGGTGTATATTTTGTCATGTTAGTAAAATATTTCTGTAAATATTAATTTGATCAATTTGGTTTCGAAAATTAAGCCTTTTATATATTTGATTTTTCTGTCTGCTTTTTGACTTATTGAGAAGAATGTTAAAATCGATGAACATGAGTATTGAGTATATTTATCATTCTATTCAGTTCTATCAATTTTTGGTTTTGTGCATTTGAAGCTCTGGTTTTAAATATGTACATGTTTAGGAATACATGCACATAGTTCTATTGTTACAAAATGTCATCATTTATCTCTGGTCCACTTTTACCAGTGTCAGTATGGCCATTTTAGTTTTCTTGTGATTAATGTTCATGGTTTATCTTTTTTCTTTTACCTTATATCTGTATTTTTATATTTAAAATGTGTTTCTTATGGACAGCTTTGAGTTAATCTTATTTTTATCCAATCTTATGATCTCTGCATTTAATTATAGTATTTAAACCATTTACATTTAATTTTCAGTACGGTTGGAATCATGTCTGTCGTCTTACTTTTTCTATTCATCCTATCTGTTCTGTGTTCCGTTGACCCTCATTTCTTTTCTTTTTTAAATTATGTTTATAATTTGTCTCACTAGCTTATTAACTTTATTATTTATATTACTGCTGGGTTTTCTAAATTTTATAATAGTCAAGTTTCCACATTCTATTCTTTGGATTATATTTTAACACTTGGTGTATAAAAGCCTTACAACAGTATGCTCCTGTTTTCCCTTTTTATCCCTGTGTTTTTGACATCATACTTACTTTACTTCTATAAATATTATAATCACCATAATGCATTAGTATTACTTAAGTAGGCAATTGTCTGTTAAGGAAATTTAAAAACAAGCAAATATATATTTACCTACATATTGACCATTTCCAGAAGGTTGCATCCCTTTTTTTAATATTTGAATTCTCATGTTACGTTATATTCCTTCAGCTTGAAGAACTTCCTTTAACAATTTCTTACAGTGTAGGTCTGCTTGTAAAAAAAAAAATATATCTTAGATTTATTTTCTCTGAAAATGTTGTTTTGTCTTTATTTTTGGATAATATGTCTAGATTGACATCTTTCTCTTTTCATAATTTTAAAGATACTGTCTTCTGGCTTATATTGCCTCTGATGATAAATTGTTTCTTGTTCCTCTACATGTAATTGTCTTTTTTTCTCTGGCTATTTTCAAGAGTTTATGTTTGTTATTTTCAGCAATGTTAAGTGATGTGCCTTGGTATGGTGCATTTTCTGTGTGAAAATTGTTAAACTTCTAAGATTTGTGGGTTTATAATCTGCAAATTTAAAAAAATTATGTATTCATACACTTTTTCTGCCCCTCCTATTCTGTTTGGGATTTTAATCATACATATATTAGATTACATATTGTCCTGTAGGCCACTAAAATGCTAATCTATTTTTCCCCCAGTCTGTTTTTCCTCTGCTTCAGGTTTTGTTTTGTTCTGTTTTGTTTTGTTTTCCTGTGTTGTCAGATTCATTGGTGTGTTATTATCTGTTGTTCCATCTCTCTCCCTGGTTATGCCCATACAATGAATCTCTCATTTCAAATACTGTACTTTTCAAGCAGAGATTTTCTATTTGGTTCTTATAACTATGCCTTCTATTGCTTTTCTCATTAAATTCACTGTTTCCTTTAAATACTTGGAACATAATCATAATACCTTCTTTAAAAGTCCTCATGATATTTTTATTTTCTTTGTCATTGCTGGATCTGTTTCTGATTATTGATTTTTCTCTCCTAGTTATAGTTCCTGTTTTTCTTTTGTTTGTTTTGCCTTTTGTATGCCTTGTTGAATGTGTAAATTTTGTTAAATTCTTAGAAGTGCTGAAGTTTGTCTCGATAAAAAGTTATGATTAAAAATAAACGTGGTTCTTTAACCCTTATTTTCAAGCTTTGTTAAAGTGAATCCAAAGTAGCCATCAGGACACTCACTGTGAAGCAAATATTTCAGGTTTTGTAGGCTGTCTGGTGTGTTACAGAGAGTAGACATTGCACTGTAATGCAGAGTCTGCCACAGACATGACCATAGCTGTGTTCCTGTAAAATTTAAATACAGAAGACAGGCAGTGGCATGGTATATGCAGCCCACAGCTGTAGTTTGCTGTCTTCAAGTTTACAGAGCATTGACTTTTAGGTTAGCCCTACTAAGTTCAACCTCTCTGGAGACTCTGCCTAGTGCCCAGGGAAAGATAGCCCATGAGGTCTCTTCACTCTGGCTGGTACTCAACCAGTCCTTTGTGAACTCTGGAATTTGATGTTATAGATTCCTAGTATCTGTGTTTTCTGTGTTTATTGTTATTTTCTCAGCCTTGTGTTTCACCCCATAAATATAGAGTTTATTATGTGGACACAGAATCTAAGGGACTCCTTGGCAAATTGCCAAAGCGCTACTTCATAGCTTCTCCTCTGTGATACTGTTGCCTTACAAATTCTACCTAGCCCCAGTCTCTGTCTCCTCAAGTCATTGAGCCCACTGTTTTTGCTCAGACTCCTCTCTGCTCTCTTTAGATTCCCCTTCCTTAGTTTGTGGTCCATAAAGTGCCTCCCAGCAGAATGTAAGGGTAATGGTTAAGAACCTTGCTTGTTTCCCTTCTGGGGACTAGAGCCCGGTACTGCCTGTGGTCCCGTGTTGCCAGACACATTTTGTTCAGCTTTCTAGTTATAGTAAGAGAACACATCTAGTTTATTTACTTTGGAATGGCTAGAAATGGAGGTTTTTATTTATATATTGTAGATATTTATGCCTATAACAAAACTTACACTTAAGATCAATTATGTCTATCTCTAGGAATAAATTCTTCAATTGCAAACTAAGCAGATAATTTTTATTTCTCAACTTGACCAGGATTTTGACATGCTGGCTATAATGGCTCTTCCAAAAGCACACCACTGAAGAGGAAACTGTTTTAGTAGATGCAATTGTGTTAGTTTAAGTTAGTTTAACTGTCAGTGGCATTGTAAGCAAGTTGGTTTATGTTGACATATGTGATTTCTAATTTTATAAAAGACCTCACTTTTCCATTGCATTTTCTTTAATTGCTTCATATTAAGAGAAAATAATAGATATTTTAATAGTTTAGCTATGAAGAGAGTTTGGTTGCAAAACTACTAGTTTTCAAAAAAAGAACTTACTTACTTTAGGTTCTATCTAGCAGTCTACACATTACCAGTCAGCCAAAATGCACAGGATTCATTCACAATTTCCAAGTGTAGTAACCTTGTACATATCACTGCCAGACCTCTATAAAATAGCTTGATGTTATTTTTCTCTTGCATGCAAAAAATAATTTATCTTAAGCTAAGATCTGAGGATCTGACAGTTTAGTCCTAAATCATTTTTTGTAATTAGGTGGTCTCTTGGGAGAGGAAGAGTACTGAGATGTACAAAGCCATTACTTTTATTTTAGTAAATTCAGATAGTTTTGAATGTTTATGAGAAATCTTAGAACACGGGGTCATTTGTGTCAGCCCTAGAAGACCATTTGAACTAGGCAGTCAATTCATATGTTGACTTTTTAATAAGTGAGGTATTTGGGTTGGGGATGTGGCTGAGTGGAAGAGTGAGCACTTGCCTAGCATGCACAAGGCCTTAGGTTCAGGCCCCAGCACAGCAAGAAAAGGGATGGATATAGATATAGTGATGTGTAGATAAACAATTTATTTCTCTTTCTCCACAGCAAAAGTGTTAAGAGTTAACCCTCTGATAGCATCTAATATGACATCATCTATCAATGCTATAATAGTGCTGGGGTTACAAAAAGAAAGTGTTTATTGATAGTGGGTAGTTACCAGAAGTCTTTCTTGGCTTTAGTGTGATACAGACTTCAGCTTCATTGAAGTTGAACCACTTTGTTTCTCATAGCTATCATAAGATTTGGTCCTTTCTGTCAGCCACAGGACCTGTCTGGCAGTCTTGAATCTGTTCACCCCTCAACTCTGTCCTGGAGAGCAAAAGACCCTTCCAAATTTCAGATCCCTATTAGATGCCCCGTTTCCAATAGAAAGCATGCCCCAACTCTTCCCTCTTTCTGAGGTTCTCTCTTGATAACTCATTCTAGACCATTCCTTTTCCTGCCCTTCCTACTTTCCAGAGAAATGTTCCCCCCATAAGGTGTAGAATATAAAACACTTAAGGACAAAAATTCTCATTTAGTTAATCACCAAGGCTATTAATGTGTATGCTGATAGAATACTTTTTTTACGATAGGCTTCTTAAGATGAACATTCCCATTTTCTTGTTTTATTAATTATAAATGTCTTTCCATATAGATTTGTGCCAAAGATATTGGCAGCATTTATATCAGTTACTGGTGTTGAATGGCAGAAAATGAATGAAGGAAGAGTGTTTTGGGAAAGCAATTGCTTATTTTGTCTTTCTCAAGTATTCTTATTTTCGTTTTGAATTCTTAATTTTTGTTTTTCTTCCATTGGCTTCTTTCCATTGGCTGTCCTTTGCCCTTTTATTTTTCTTTACATTCGAAACTTTCCTACTCTTAACTTTTTAAAGTTAAGACTTAATTCTCTTAGTATGTGGCTTCATGTTTAAAACTCAGTAGTTAAAAGCATATTTAAAGTTGACTCTCCACTCTAGATTCTCTTGGTGTCCTAGGTGAAGTGAAGAAAGAAGGATGAAGAGGAAATTATTCTCTTGGACTACCCTCCAGGAAATCCTTCACTGTACTTTAAAAGTTCTTGTTCTTTTCCAGGAGTCCAATGTGCTGATTGCTGCTAACAGTCAGGGTACAATTAAGGTAAGCTATTTTATGTATCTCCATTTTAAACTCAGATCCATTTTTAGACTATAAAAGGATCATGGAAATATATAGTTGTAGTGAACTTTATAGGTCATTTCAAGTTACAGGTCTCTGTCTCCTTGTAAATGGCCTGATTGTAGGGGAAAGAAAGAGCTTGCAGCTGTGGAGACGATAGTACTTGTTGAGGTTTATGAATGCTGGATATATTGTTAGATGGTCAGATGAAAAAAATGAAAGTATTCACCATGGGCCAAGCACTGTTTAGCTTCTCTTATTCCATAGTAGGTACCCCACAGGACATTCCCTGGACAGGTCCAAATACAGCAGGAGGTGCATATATGTTCACTAGGTTTAAATGTATCTTACTCTCATTTTACTCTTCCTCATGTTTCTCTTCCTTTTCTTCCCTGATAAATAGGTTTTTCTTCACTTGTGAAAATGGGAGTAGAGAGCGTGGGGAAAAAATTTAGTGTTCAGTTGAAAATTGGTTGATCATGTGATTATACCATTATTGTAATCTGAAAATTTGAGTGCCCCTTGGTAGTCTCAGTCATAAATTCATGACATATTTTTCCACAGACTTTCCTTTGTGGTTAGGAACTCAAGGAAATAAAAATGTTATCCTACTTATACCATTGGATAATTAGCCCTTGTACATAATACATTAGATAAATCCTGAGCTAAGCAAAACAAACTTTCTAAACAAAACACCATTTGGGTGGTTTTTAGTATGCTGGTTTGATTAAACATATTCTGAGAATACCTGTTCTTTTCACATATTTATCCTGAAACATCAGGAAGCATTTTTTTTTATATATTATGTATCCACTTTACCTGCCAGTGGGAAATAATTTTTCCATGAATTCCTTTAGCTCATCCTAAGTAGAGAATGATCCAGCCATGAAAGGAGAAAATCTAGTCCTAACAAGGTACTGTTGTGAGGAAGTGGGCCAACTCAAAGCAGAACTGCCTTGTTAACTGGTCAAACGTGGTAGACTTCTTTTTAGATAGCTAGTTTCTCTAAAGCCTCTTCTAAAGAGAAACCACGGACAGCTTGTTGAAATGATCAACATCTGTTATATTCTGGAAGCCTCAAGCAAGATAGAAGGTCTTGGGATCTCTGATTTAAGTACCTCTGTGTAGTCTTTCAGTCTCTCTTTATTTAATCTCATGGAAATGCTTGAGTTGATAAAAGTACACCTTATTCTTCAACAAATTTGACCTTTGGATCATTTGAAATTAGTAAGGTTTCTGGAGGAATTCAAAGCTACATTGATACTCATAGAGCTTCATTGATAAACCTGAGCTTTTGATCAGCAGCTTAGACCTCTTATGTTAAGCTTGCCCATATAAAGACAACATTCCAATAGCTGGAGCAGAAGTCAAGCCTTAGAGAATAGCAAAGGTTGCACCTTTACTAAATCTTTGCCGCCGAGTATTGCAGTCTCTTTGTAACTTAATTCTTCTTGACAGTCTCATAATTATTCTCATGTTCATGGTCTTTTCTTAGCTCTTTGCTCCCTCTTTTTCTTGTTTTTAGTTGTAGCAATGTCACAGCTTGTTTATGAGAAGGTATTACTTTAACACAAAAGCTAACAAAATACCTTGATACCAAATGATTGACCAGAAAATGAAAGAACTAGCAGAAAAATGCAAGGTTTTATGTACTATAAACCTTGATCACTTGTGTTTGGTCAGTGTTTGATCAACCTAGTGCTTATCAGTAGAAGAAATTGACTAAATCCTAAATAATGTTTTAAATTTTCTTAAAAATGTGGAAGGATACCAATAGATATTGCATAAATGTATGTCCATGCTATGCATCAACCAGTTCATTTATACATGATTTATTTTGAAGGCTCCCTAATTAAAGTAGAGCTAACTAATGTAAAGAGTTCATGCAGTGGTTGATTTGAAAGGGAGAAAGGGTTTATGTTCAGTCCTTCCAATTTGTTGGCATTATACCAGGTGGTAAACATTTTTTATTTAGTTTTCCACTGTAAATACAGTAAATATTCACTAAACTCTTTCTATGTTGTAAAGCTTTTATATAAACCTATCCTTTTTCTCTCCCCAATTAGGTGCTAGAGTTGGTATGAAGGGTTTACTGAAGTCAAGTATGTTTGATCCTGCCTAATACATCTGCAGCTGACAATGAGAGAAGAAACAAATGGCATATGATGTCTCTCCCCGAAATCATCATGGGATTTGTATTCTTTTGAGTACTATTTTTTTCCTTTTTTTCCTCCTTTATGACCTTGGGACATTGGGAATGCCCAGTGAACTCTCCGCCATCAATGTAACTCCATGGACTTTGCTGCTGTTGGTGGTGTGGTTATCTAATTTTTGTGATAGGGAAACAAATTCTTTTGAATAAAAATAAATAACAAAAAATAATAAAAGTTTATTGAGCCACAGCTAAGCCGATAAAATTTTTGTCAAATGTAGTGAGAGATGCTCTTTTCAAGAATTTGCACACATGAACTATAGAATAATGTTTTAGTGGATAATTTTAAGATCCATATTTCCCAACCATTTTGAAATTACATGTGCCAACTTAAAACATAAAGTTTATGGGTTCCTTCCAATGAATTTAATGTTTACAATAGAAAAGATTACAGTGGCTAGCTTTCTTTGCCTTTTAAATGTCAGAGATACATACCATAATCCCTTAATGTCAAACAAATCAATTTATTTTATAAAAATTATAGCTGTTAGTACCATCTAAGGCTAGATGGTGATTGGATAAGGGGTTAGCAGACTTTCTGAAACATGCATGATGGTAAATATTTTAGGCTTTGTAAGCCTGTGTGACTGTGTCATAGCTTCTCTGCTCTGATGGAAGAGCAGCCACAGATGTATGTGCACAAACAGGCTGCCTGGGAAATAGGAGGGGCAGACTTTGCCTAGAGATCATGTTTTGCCAAATCCTGACTTAGAGGAAAAGCATTAAGCCCTGTTACCTAATTTTCCAAGCCATATCATCTCTTAGATTGTCTAATTGTATAAATTTTCTTCAAACTACAAAAGGAGGGAAGTTAGTAAAAAGCAGGTCAAGCCGAAGTAACATAAAGAGCTACTTAAAAAAGTCTGAACACTTTTCAGACTTTTATCAAAAGATAAAATTGTACTCCACATTTTATAAAAGTAAATACTTGGAAAAGATTGGTTGAATAACACTATTCTTGACAAAGGTAATCAAAATATCCCTCAACTTAAAATTATGAAACCTATGACAAGTTCATATTTTATTATCTAAACCTCTTGAAGCCAAGTGTTTGGGAACTTGGAAAGTTTTGAATATTAGAAAATAAATAGAATACATATAGTATATAAATAATGCCCAACAGAGTCTGGAGCGATATTCCACAAACTCATCAACACTTCTGCAGCAAAGCAAATGTTCACATTACATGGGATTAATTAACAAAAGCTAAAAACAGTCTTTCATTGGTTCAAGGCAGTTTTTTTTACCACCAAGCAAATTTGCCTCAAGTATTGGTGAATAATTTTTAGTTTCCAGAGTTTCAAGAGAATTACATCCTACTCCTGGGAGTTAAGACCTAATAAACTTTTTGAACTCAATTCTTAGAGAAAAGGTAGACCTATCACCATCTAGAACCTGATACTCCAGATATGTTTTCCAAGATTAATGAATATGCTTTCTTGAAGATGCAGGAAAGACTATTCAAATGTAGATCCTTCACTTCAGGAACCTCACTGAGGGATGTATGTCCTGAAAAATCATCAAACAGGACACAGAGAGTTAATGCCTCTTTGCATGCATTTAAGTAGAAGCATATTATTATTTTATTTTGCCTCACTTTTTTATGTTTTATTTCAAGTTGTCTACATTGTGGAGTCATGTTAATTTCCATAAGTTTGAAAGAATACAGTAAGGTACATTTAGTTTTCAAAGACACTCTCAACCATTCTGTGTCCTCATTTTTATTCATTATACATGAGAAGGGGACTTTTTAAAATTATTTTAAGATAGTGCTTCATTTAAACTTCATTTCTAACTAAATTTTTCTTGTAAATAGTGGAAAACAATATTTAAATTTGAGTAAATCTCTGCAGGATATCACGATCAAACTAATACTACTATTCTTTATAAAAATAATATCATCTGTAAATAATGATTGCAGACGATGTTCATTTTAACACCAAAAAATACTTATTGAAAACTAGCATAGGACTGGGATTGTGGCTCAGTGGTAGAGCGCTTGCCTAACTGAGGCACTGTGGTTCAATTCTCAGCACCACATATAAATAAATGAATAAAATAATGGTCTGTCAACATCTAAAAAATAATTTTAAAAAAGAATAGCATAGGTTGTTGATAGGCTTCAGTTTAATCTTTATTTCAAGTACATATTTGTAGGTAGAAATATTTGTTCAGCTTCCACTTTGAGAAACTGTGTACTACATACTAGGAATAAATATAAAATAAAAATATGATCCCTATCCTCAAGAAGCTTACTATAGTGGGAGAGACAGGTAAGTATGCAGGGTGTGAGTACCATGGTGGACATAAGCCTCAGGTGTGCACCTGGGAAACAATCTAGAGGGGTCAAAAGTGAAGGGCTGAGAATAGAGGTACTTGTCAAAGTTTTTTGTTTTGTGTTTTTTTTTTTTTTTTCACCCTGCAGGAAGTAACATCTCAGCTGAGTTTTGAAATGTAAGAATTAAGCTATAAGAATATTTGCTCTAAGCAAAGACTTATTCAAGACTAAGGGGAGCAAGCAACCATGAGTACCTCCCATAGCCTAACCTGGGACAGTTGAGCAATAGAGTAAAATTGGATTGTAATCCAAAGTATGATATCCATAAAGTCATACATGCTATAAGCAAATGATTCAATAAATAAATGGGAAAGAATAGACAAATTTTCAATGCAAAATTCCAAATTCCTTATATAGATGCTCTACCCTGGAGGAAATGGAGCATAGCTCCCCTCCTTAAGTATGTGTCATGCATAGTGACTTCCTCCCCAGGAGTACAGTATGAATAAGGAGAGGCAATAACTACCATAGAGAAACCACAGATACTACCTTAGCCTTGTGGTCAAGGTGAACATGAAAAATGATGTCATGTTGATAAGAGGTAATGAAAATGTTAACATTGTGGTCTTTCTTAAAAAAAAAAAAAATCCCATAACCCCAATATAAAGCAAAAAAATATCAGACAAATCACTTTTGAAGGACATATTAAATACCTGACCAGTACTCCAAACTATCAAAGTCATCAGAAACAAGGCCTAGGGAACTGTCACAGCCGGGAGCAGCCTAAGGAGTTGTGACTAAGTGCTCCTGCCCTGTGCTATCCTAGCTGGGATTCTGAAACACAAAAGAACATTACATTAAAACAGGAAATCTGAATTGTGTTGATTTTAATGTATCAGTGTCAGTTCATTAGCAAATATACCACCCTAATATGGTTAGTAGGGGAAATTGAAATTGAAATATGAGGGGACTCTACTATTTCTGCCATTTTTCCATAAGTCATTTTTATAAAACCTCAGAAGCTTATAAAAGTGTAATTTTTGAAGTATGAAGATAGATCAGTATATACCAAACAATGTGCAAGGCCCAGCAATGGGGACTAGAACTGGAGAAGTATGTGAATCACAACAGATCTTACTAGGTGACACTCTAAAAAGGCAGAGGATAAGCAGTTTGTAGGAGACTGACATTCCAGTCTCAACTTTGTCACTAAGAAATCGTATAATTTTGCAAAAAATGATAAAACTTTTTATATTTGTCTCTGAATTCTGCTTCCTGAAAATGAAATTCTCAAATAAAATTCACAGTCTTGAGATTTTACTATACAAAGACCTTGTTCATTCTTATAATTTAGCCATGCAGATATGAATGCCTGTAGTTTTTATTATTTTTACCTGAGATCATTACAGCTTCTCAACATGAGAATTGAGAAATCTTTCCATCTGTATATGGTTTTAATTTGTTCTCACTTCTCTGTTAATTGTCCCTTATCAGTTTTAGACACAAACTTCATAGTGCCCAAATTCTAAAGAAGATGTAGGGTTGGAAGTGGGTAGGGATTCTCATGAATGCCAAGTTTAGTTGGAATTCAACACAGTCAAGTTCAGTTGATAGCAGTCAAGGTTAAGCAGTTGCTGTGTGAAATACTTGCCCTCTCTGAAGGCTTTATGAATTTCCCTCTGTGAACAAACTGGCTTTACTGTCATTGATAACTTGTGACCAGAGGCTTAGGAACCTTTATAGAAGAAAATCTTTTTAAGATTTTCAAGAGAAAGAATCAAGGCAAACACAAGAACTAATTGTTCAAAATGTAAATGTTCACCTTCAGTTTTATACAACTAAATGAATGTTTTATCCCAGAACTTAGGAGTGAGCTTCAGTGGAGCAGCCGCCTAGTCAGGCCCCTCCCTGGTCGGCACCTCAGCAGTTGGTCTACAGTGGATGTGGATGGTGGCTCAGAAGGGAAGGTACAGTCCTGGCCTCATCTCTTTTAGGACAAATAAATACTGTAGGCTCCCCGCCACCTCCTTCACTTTCCTTCCCTTTCCAATTCTTTCAGCCTGTGCTATTGAGATTTCCTTTCTGAATATGAAGTTTTCCAAGCCCTTGGCACTTACATGAAGACTAGGAACCCACTGTTTTCTTGGAATGATGATGTCTCATAAAATATTCAGACATAATTTATGATTAGTTTTACAGAGTTAAATTTTGTAAAAAGAAGATGACTTACTTTCCTCCTAAATTAATCATGGTTAAAGACTAGCCCATTTCTCAGTTTATTTTGTTTTGTTCAATATTTAAAGACCAAACTCTAGTCAGCATTTCTACTATAAGAAAGTCCTCACCTGCACTTCCCAGGTTCTGCCTGGGCAGTCCCTGGAGCTACTGCGCTCCCTGGTACCCTGGCAGAGACAAACTACTGTTCTTAGAACTGGGTCGTGATGCTCACGTGCTACTGAATTGCAAAGCTTTTCTGTATCTTCTCTGGAAAGGCCTCTGGCACTATTGGAAATTAAAAGTACTCCATGAATACAGGCCAACATTAGCATATGTGTATTAAAAATTTAATTGCTTTTTTCCATGAAGAATAAAGAAGCATAAAGTTTAAAAGTTGCCAAAAAAAAAAAAAAGAATAAGAAGGTCAAATTTAGAAGATGAACTGTTCTGGAAGCTTCAACAGGCCTATAAATGGCTTTGTTGCTTATGCTCCCTGAATGTAGAATCCACCTGTCTTACCAAAGACCACCTTCACAGAGGTGATGAGAGACTAGCTTGGCCAAATGGCCAGAATGCAGCTTCCCATATGTCTCTTCCAGCCACGTACCCAGTGCACTCTGTCCCTGCAGGGCAGTACCAGCTACTGGCTGAAGAGCAGATCACCTTTGCTGGAGAGGGGAAGGGAATTGTGAAGAGGAAAGTGAAGAGATCAGTTCTCTTGATATCAGTCTGCTCTGTGGAGCCAAAGATGATTTCCCAGCGTATCAGTCCACCCTTGGGAGGTGTTCTTCCAGCATCTGTGCCCCTCTAGTTGTTGGATTGCATGTGACCTAGCTTTTTATTTTTATTATGCGGGGAGCACTGGGGATCCAACCCAGGCCTTTGCATATGTGAGGCATATGCTTTGCCACTGAGCTACATCCCAGTCCTGCATTGTGACGTATTTTTATGACAGAAAAGGAAAGTGGCTCCCTCCTTTTCACTGCCTCTTCTTGGTGTGGCAGTGCAGGCAGTCCGGTAACTTGGAATGTTTGTTATCTGCATCCGTGTTTCTCCATTACCTGAGAATCCCAAGGGAATCTTGATATTAGTTTTTGCTACCTCTGGGACTGAAGGATGGAAAAGGAGGATCAGGAGTTTGGACAGTAAACCAGCCCTCATGAACTCCATTTCACAAAGTACCTACTTCCCTTCTTTTTCCTTCAAAACTTGTCCCAAACTCGCCAAACCACTAGTGAATTAAATATCCTAAATCAATGCAGGAATTCCTCATGCAGGGGCACTGTGGCCAGGAGAAGTCAGCTAACTCCCTGCCTCTGTCTGAACTGGAGAAGAACCAAGCACAGCAGAAATCCTTCAAGCAGAGTCACAGCAGAACTCTAAGCTTTCCGTTGGTTGAGGCCTACTCAGAATTGCCCACCATATACCAGGAAATGAAAATCACACTGTGAGCCTAGAAACCTTTGTCCCAGCTCTCCTGCCACCTACCCACGCCCAAATTAAGGGAACAATGGTAGAATGGCAGGAATAGACTGTTGCTCAAGTCCTGGCAGCAGCTACTCAGTTTGGAAGTCATCTGGAGAAAGACAAAAACAAAAAGCAGAGCCTAAAACTCTTGTGTTGACCTCTCAGAACTTTCTAAAGGAGATACTCCCTACTCTGGACAGACTCAGAAGATAGCAAAGGAGGAAGAGAAAGCTCTTGTAAAGTGCCAGAGTGCAGGAGAAAGGCCTGTAGAGTCAGGATGTGGAATTTGCGAATACTAGAAAGAAAAGTCTAGCAAAAGGAAACTCAGCTGGGAATACTTGGCAAATGGCACAAAACCAACAGCTCCCCGAGTTTCAGATGGGAGCTGGTAGCCATCTATACCAGTGACTTGGGCACGTCTGATCTGTCCTTGCCTTTTCTGGCAGGTAGTGCTGCTGCTTGTTCTTAAGTTTCCTGTGAAAACCCCCACTACCCATCTGGCGACAGTTCAGTGCAAGGTGTTGCTGCTGGGTCAGCCCTCTTATTCCTCGTCCTCTGTGATACCCAGACAGGTAGATGTGCTACTAAGGAAAGTGCCTTTCTCCTAATCCTCCTGCAGCCCATTGGGGAAGAGACCTGCTGAGATCAAAGGTGACCAGTTCTGGATTGTTTGTGGACCTCCCTGAAAGCAGGGCTCTGGAATTAGTTACTGTGTACCTTCTGGAATAAAAGGGACATGGAAAAGTTTCAGTCTCCCACCATGCTGGCAGTGCACCCCAAAATAAAACCAATTTTTGCATCACTCTGGGCCTTAGGAAATAAAGAAACTGGTTTAATTCAAGATAAAGAACCAATTAAAACAACTACGAGAAAGATAAGACCTAGACCGCGTAAAACAATGTCCTTTGTTTCAAGTTCATTTAGAAGGGATAAAACTGTTATAAAATAATTATAAGGGATAATTAAAAAGGAACATTCGCCCTTGTAATACTACCATACAGTAAAGAAGGAAGGTAAATTTCATGAAGATACATAGATTGGTATGAGATGATGGAGAAATAAATAAATCCCATCCTGGCATCCCATCAGCTCCCACACAGTCACTGCCCTGCAACTGGGCCGACTCTGGCGGCATCCTCTGCAGAGAACTGCCTGCAGGCAGTCTACCTTCTGCTTTCTCACCCCCAGCCCCACCCTCTCCTCCAATGGATGAGTCGAAATTTTTGTTTGCTTTTGAGCATGAAAGAGCTCAATATTTATAGCAAAGTATTCTTCAAGCGTTTTGAGGTTCCCCTGTTTTCTCTAGTCATTTGTAGGAAGTCTGTCCCACCAGAGACCTATAATTAAACAATATTCACATGAAGGTTTGCTGGCAGCCTCAGAAATTAGGGAACAAGCACAACTGATGCTTTGGCTCCGCTGCAGTACTTTACTTCCCAGGGTCAAAAGCCCTGTTAGAGGTTGCAGCACTTCCAAGCTGAAGTCAAATGTTAGAGCATCTGTAGTCCACTGAAGGTTCTAAGGTGTTGAAAGCTTGGAGTCACTGATTTTGCATGTGAAAGGGTACCAGGCAATGGGTCCCTGCTTTTCTTTTTTCTTTTTTTTAATTTTTGGTCAGTACTTGGGATGGACCTGTGCAGGGCCTGGTGCCTGCTAATCAAGCTCTACCACTGAGATACCTCTCCAGTCCTGGATCCCAGCTTTTGCCAAGTATGCAAAACCTCTGGCAATCTGGCAAGCACCTGCATAACTCTCTAGACCTGGTCTGGTCTGTCGAATCTGAAGAGGCATTTGAACAACTGAAGTTAGATATCACCTCTCCTCCCACTTCAGGGATTTCAGATTTTGAAAAACTTTTTCATTTATTTTGTTATAAAAATAAAGGTACTGCAAGTGGAGTATTGACTTAACACTTGGAATTGGAGTCTAGACGTACATTTTACTCCGCAGTTCTAGATGCACAGTGCTGGAAGCAATGTAGCTGCTGTAAGCGAGAGCCAATATGGCCTTCTTACTGAAAAGGCGCTCTTACCTGGGTCATTTGATTTATTTGCATGCCCACATGCTGCAACCTCAGCACACCAACCCCAGCTCGAGCAGGCATTATTTTCTGATCCTAATATTGTACTTCGGAGGTGCAATCTCCTAAACCTTAAACCCTGGTGCCCTCTTAGCAAGTCCTGATTAAATAGATGAGCCTGGTTGTGTAATGTAATAGAATATATCAGGCTCTGACCTGATTCATCCGATGTTCCAGGCCAAAATGCAAATTTGCTCATGTTTCATGAGGGGTCATGCACTGGGATAAGAATGGCCAGCCTCCTCTACTGTGGTCCCTGATTTTGGAGGCTTGTGTCTTGTCTGGAATTACGTTGGCACAAGTGGTGAGTAATGGCAGTTACCAGAGTAGTTCTTGGTTCCGGACTTAAATAGGTAGGTAGGTAGCAAATATTTGTTGTCTGTCATACAACAGAGCAAAAAACAAACAAAAAATTATTTTTTACGTAGGGGACTCTTGGACTTAGGTGAGAACTAAAAGAAATCTGTCAAATTGATAGCAAGTTTGCTGGGGATTTTACAACCGCTTGCTCAGAAATTACTAGTCCATTTTGTTGACAGAACTGTAAAGACCTCTGTTAAAACATAGCAATCTCCAAACTTAAAAGTTTCTCATTTAATACAACAGGAACATTTGTTCATTTGGAAAAACATGCTTCATGGAAGGAAATGAGCAAAAGAATTATGAAAGGGACTGAAAGAAATTTGGACTATGGGAATCACCTAACAAACTAATTCCTACATCACAGTCCCCATTTTCTTGGTTAGGATTACATCATTGACAAAATTACCTGGAGAAAAAAGAGGGATTTTTAAAGACATTAAACTCTTAATAAAACTACCAGAAAGATAAAATTGTTAAAAACATGAAAAAGAAATGTGCTATCTGTCAGCAAAATCTTTGCAGACCTCTCTTAAGGTAAGCCCAGGAAGTGCTCGCTGACCAACCTCACCAGGAACTGGTGGCATTGATTTCCTAGGATGAGTGGATGCAGAAGGTAAGAGAGTCTGCCCCCAAGTGTGGGCAACCTCTGGGTGCCCAAAGGCTTTGCTTCCTCAGAGGCCAATGTGCAGGCAGCAGGGGAGGCACTGCACACCATCCCCACTGTGGGGATGCAAAGCATAGCCAGTCCAGGGCATCATTTGACATCTTATTTTGTCCAAGAATCAGGCAGATCAGATCCCTAAAAGCCCCAGTCTTCTGGAGCATGAAGCAAATGAATCAACCTCAAGGAAAAACCAAAAACCCCTCCTTGGATTAGAGCCAGCCATCTACTGGATAAACTGACCAAGAGCTTAACCATCATCCTTACTAAAAATTAGAGTGAGGGTCGGAATGCAGCTTAGTGGAACAGCAGCACTTACCCAGCATGTGTGAAGCCCTGGGTTTCGTCCCCAGCAGCTCAGTAAATAAATAAGAATGAAAATAAAGTTAGAATAAGCACTGCAAGCAAGCGTGGACTTTCTTCCTTGGAATTTGTGTCTGGCAGGCCTATGAATTGGGGTCTGAGGCCAGATCCTGTGCCCAATTTAACTGAATCTCCTCATTATTTTGCTCAGTGCTTAAAAGGCTTTCCTCTTCCCCCAGAAACCCTGAGTCTTAAATTCATACATCCTAAAGATCTAGAAGAATGCCAGAGGAAGTCTGCCACACCTCTTAATCAGGAGACTTGGTCTACATGAAAGCTGGCTGCCACCATGCTGAGAGGGGCCCTTTCAAGTGCTCAGATGACCCACTCAGCTATCAGAGTAAAAGGCAAATGGCTGGAGTCGTGCTTCTGTGTGAAGCCAGCACCACAGGAGGGCTGGACTGTGGTCCCCATAAAGGACCTAAAACTTCAGTTTCCAAAGTAACTGACATTGAACTCAACTGCAGAGAAGCAGACTTGGAAACACATGACTTCTCATAGGCTGCTTGGCCCTCCTGTCATTCCTGGTACTGTGAGGATCAAGCGTTGTTTGTTCCACTTTCTCTTCATTCCCAGTGATGCTGCCCACAACCACGCATGTCTGGGCACCTCTAAACTGCTCCCAATATGGACATGGTCTGGACTAGGGTGTCCAACAGGCAGTTTTTGGCAGAATACAAGTGAGACCATCTTCTCTAGTACTTTTTGATAATAACCAAGTAAAAGTAATTAATGTGTATCTATGTACTCAAGCTCTAAATTTGACACAAAAGTGTTCGAAAGGATGATGTGTAAGAGGAAAGCATTTAATTAACAGACTAACTGCAAAAGGTCTTGACTGTCTTCATTTCATCTGTCCTTTGTCATTAGCCTTCTGTGAAGCTGTATTTGTGCAGAAATGCGGTCTCCTTCCCAGTGAGGCTCCAGGTGTTGTCCCCTACTCTCACTTAGGAACCTGTCATTTGGAGAAAAGGGACCCTAACCATTCGGTCAACCTCTCCCTGGAGCCTCTGCCCCATCCTTCCCAATTTGTTTAAAGATATCTGCTTCTAATTTGATTTTCAAAATCCTACAAAAAAAAAAAAGGCAAGCCCTTCCCTTCTCTCCTGATTCTACCTCTCTCTCCCTCCCTCCTTCCCTGTATTTCTCCCTCCTCCCTCCATCCATCCCCCTCTCTCTCCCTCCCCC
>JAJEJO010001600.1:0-28803 GCA_020662805.1 Glaucomys volans | reverse complement strand
GTTGGACCAGCAGGGATTTCATAGCACCCTCCTGGGCCACCTCCACCACCACCACCATGGCTGGTCCATCCTCAGCGCTGTGTGCTGTGGGCTCACAGGGGCACAGGTCTGCTCCGGGCCATGACTGCACCCACAGCTACCACACTGGGAGCTCCACCAGGCTCTGCAGCAGCTGACTCCACATCTGACTGCCTGTACTTAGCAGGCGCCAGAAATGTTTGAATCAAAGTCCTCTTCCGACTGCAGCAGCCTGCAAGGAGCTGCCTTCAGAGGGAGAAGTGAGAGGCAGAGTCCCAGCACTGAGGTACACATATTCGCAGGCTGCATCGTTTACACCAGAGGGTGTGGCAGTTCCCTGCAGTCCTTAGCTTTAGCCTTAACCATCTTCAGCCTCCGGGGAGTTCTGGAGCGACCCCTGTGTGCAGTGCTGATTTGCCTGGGCCCTGGGCACGGGCCCCTGGATGCTGGGCAGGCTGCCTGCATCTGTGCAGGTGACTCATCTGAGGGAGGACACTGGCCCACGTTGCCTCACCTACCCAAGCACCAGGCCCTAGTGGCAGTCACATCCAAATTCACTCCAAAGACAGACCTGTCTGCCCACAGTCCCTGGGTGTGGCTCAATATAGGCAGGACGTAGCTGCTTAGAGACTGACAGCTGCTTCTAGGTCCTTAAGAAGCACTGGGTCTGATTCAGGCAAGTAAACACCACGCAGCCCCTTCCTGCCCTGCTCTGCAGGCATTCTGTGACCCAGAGGGGTTGACCAGAGGGAAGTAAAGGACAGACAGGTCCCAGGGAAACCTCTGGGTTCCGTGCCTGCACTTCAGACAGACAGGAAGGCCTGGCATTTGTGTGACATTTATTGAGCTTACCTGTGCACCCGGCACTGCTGAATCCTTTGCGTGCATTATTTTACTGAATTCCCCCAAATAGCAGTAACAACCCACTGATAAAGTGAACGTGTTCAGTGGGTGAGGCCTGATTAAGCTGCAGAATGTATAATTGGATTATGTTCAGCTCTCCGCACGCTGTACCATCATTTAAAAGCCCTGTGAAGCTCATGCTGTTATCCTTTTTTTTTTTTTAAGAAACTAAGTCAGTTTGATCCCTGAGTCCAAATTCATATCCATTCTGCACTACGAAGTGTCTCCAAGAATCTCCCCTCAACACCACTGCCCAGAAGGGATGCCAGCACCCTCCATGCGCCCTGCCCACATGGGATCTGTTGAATTCCCTCCTGCCATTGGACCCACAGCCCCCATGCCCACCTGCCTCTCACTTTGAGGACAAAGACCTTGATGAATTTCTCAGCCCCCCAAAACAGCTGGAGCCTCCAGGTTACATTTCTAGAAGTCATTCAAAAGATCTCTGCTCTTGAGTGAATCAGGGATTATGTTGCACTTTATGAATATTTTTTTAATGAAGGAGTTCATTCTGTGGGATCCCTCACCTGTAGGCTTCTCTAGGAACACTCTGAGATTTGCCCCATAACTAGTCATCCAGCAGAGATGCTGAGGAGATGGGAGGTTGCCAGAGAGGATTTTGATCTCATATAGAAATCACTGACACTTGAAAACAAAGTAAGAAGCATCTCTGGAATTTAATGTAGTTCCATGGGGAAAGACATTCTTTTGTTATTGTGTTTCATAATTTTATGTCATAATAACCCTTAAGGGTAGTGCCTATAGTTCAAAATAAAGGAGTAGGTAGAATACAGAGGTGTTTCCTCATTCTTCTAGTGCAGCCTCCTCTGGCCTCAGGGCCTTTGCACTGGCTGCCTCTTCCTCCTAGAAACTGTCTCATCAGATATCTGTGTGGGTATCCCCCTTCTTCAGGTCTCTGCCCAAACTTCAACTTCTCAGAGAGGCCTTTCTGAACCATTCTACATAAGGTCCCCACACAGATGTGCTCTCCACTTTCCCTTGCTCCTCCTACACAGTCGGGGTGTCTGTCGAGTGTCCATGCACACACATTTTCTTGCTGGTGTGTTGGGGTCTCCTCACACTGGAATATAAGCTTCATGGTGGCAGGTCACCATTCCATCCTCAGCATCATGCCCAGGACCAGGCACATAGTAGGTGCTTCCAAATTGTGTCTTCCTCTTGTCACAAACACCAGCATGCTTTAATTAGGTTTTAGTCTGCTCCCCCTGCTGCCCGGCAGCGTCCTTTTCCTCTTCTTCATCCTCTGTGGGAAGTCAGCGATGCGGCAGTTTCCATGAAGACAGGGATGGGGGCATAAATTTCCATTTCCACCTCAGCTGGGAGGGACCAGGCCTGGTAAGCCTGTCCTTGCAGCCTTGTCCCCAGCCCAGTGTCACACTCCAATGCAGTGCTTCCCGGGGCAGGCCCGTACCCATTCTTTGGTGTTCCCTTCTTCCCAGTGCCTGCCACTGTTGGCACACAGAGGAGGGGAGGTGAGCACGCATGTCCTCACACACCGAGAAGTGTCCGGGTGATGCAGACGCTGAGCATCAAGCACACACTCCCACCTCTCTGCAGACGCCGCAGCACAGGGTGACGTCCTTGCGGGGACACCCCTCACCACAGGAGCCAGTGCCACCTACAGAGGATGCACGCGCACACGCTTTTCCTGGTGGTTTCTCCTGGAGCATTTTCTGCTAATGGAAGTGATCTGACAGGCTCTACCAGCTTAGCCTGTCTATTTTACAGACAAAACCTGGGCAGGCCAATGTGCTTTTCCCACAGGTAACAGCCAGTCTGCAAAAACAGGAAGACCTGCCTCCTGGAGGGTCACCTTCCTCCCACCCACAGAACCCCAGTTGACCCGCCTGGCTTCCAAGGCACATGGCTCCTCACTCCCAGGCCCTCCATCCAGCTCAAGGGGAGGAGGAGGTGAGGCTTTCCCTCTTGGAGAGGGAGACCATGACTCACTTGGGTGAGAACTGATCTCTCTGCCATGTTAAGGACACCAACCAAACTGTGACTTGGCTATCCTTGGGCCAGCTGTCCACTGCAGGCTCAGAGATCTGTCACCGGGATGAGGGAGGAGACAGAGATGGCAGTCAGGGGCAATGGCTGCTTTGTTTTCCTTTTCTTCCCCTCTTCCAGGAATGGTGGAGGAGGGATTCCAACTCCTATCTGCCCACTCTTGCAGGGCCGGCCCAGGCAGTGCCTACCACACCCACCCTCCCCTCCCTCAGCCCTGCATCCTGGAGATAGGAGCAAGCCTGGGCTCCAGGGCAAGACCTCCTGGACCTCTTCTTGGGAACTCAAAAGAGAGAAATGAGAAACAAAACTCAAAGAATTCCCCCCTCAGATTATTAGTATTCATTTAGGTCTGCCTAAATCGGCAGCTCCTAGGGCGTCATGGAGCGGAACAGTTTACCAGGTTTAGATTCAAACCCGTCATTAGCCCATGGCATCCAGAAAGCCACAGCCCCATTAGGGACCCACTGTGCTCTCCCAGTCTGGGTTAGAAGCAGAACAGCAAGGCAGGGAGAGCCCCCCTGAGATGGACCAACCCAGTCCTGAGGCGCTGGTGTGTGCAGGAGGGGCCTTGGAGATGTGAGGTCATGGGAGTGGGGTCCTCACCGATCGGATCAACACCCTACTGAAAATGCCAGAGAGTCAGCCTGCTCTCTTTCTGCCATCTGACGACACAAGAAGTTGACAGTGTGCAGCCTGGAAGAGGGTCCTCACCAGAAACTGAGCATCTGCCACTCTGGTCTTGAATTTCTAGCTTCCAGAGCTGCGACAAAAGCCTGTGTGTTGTTTAAACAATGCAGTGTACAGCAGTTTGCGATTGGCCAAGGCACCAAGTCCTTCTGGACTACCTGAGGAGGCTCCGCCTGCCCACCTCCTGGCCCTCTCCCCAGAGCCCTGTGCTGGCTTCCGAGGGCCACCTGGAGCTCTCCCCAGCACTTCCTAGGCAGCACCTGTAGATCTTCACACCCAGCCCATAATGCCCAAGGCTGGAAGGCCTTGAGGGAAGGACAAGGCCAGAGGCACAGCCATTCCCGTCCCCAGCTGCTCTCCTCTCTTGCCAGTAGGAAGTGTGGCTGAGCAGTCAAGGTGAGAGTGGCCTCCTTGTACAGACTAGCCTCAGGGGCCTCCACCTTCCTTTAATGCAAGTACGTGCATCAGAGATACTTCAAAATCAAAAAAAGATCATTGGTACCCTGGGCAGTCATCCTGTTTTTAGTAGCTGCTGATTTGGGACACAATTCACCAACTCCATACCTCGCAACTCCGCTGAGAAAGATGCTATGCAGAATCTCCGCGCCCTGCGGACAGGGCGCAGCGACCTGACTGAGACCTTGAGTCCTGCCACGAACAGCAGGTGCTGGCCACAGGGGGAAGCACGTGCAGGGCTTGCTCTTGCTCTGCATGTCCGTGGGCGTGCCTCCCTCCCCTGCCACGTGAATCGAGCGAGGCATCACTGAAACCGTACAATGGCAAGTGACCAAAAACCCTCTTGAATGTTAAAAATCGCATTGGTGCCTAGACTGAGACTCGAGCTGTCCTTGGCTCCGTTCATTGGTCCATCTAGACTGAGTGCTCCTGTGGGCAGGGCTAGGGTTGGAAGGGAGTGGAAACCTCCCCCCAGGCTTGGCGATTGAGCCTAAGAAATAAATTGGCAACAGGCAGACTAACAGGAGAGAAGGTGCACAGGTGCCTCGTGCCCCAGCCTCCTGTGAAGGAAAGGTGCGTCCTACCAACCAGGAGGACCCTGAGCAGCTTGGAGCACACCCTCAGAGCAGAGCCGAGGAAGGTGGCATCTCAGGAGAGGGGGTGAGCTCTGGGAAAGAGGAATGGGCCCTCGGCAGGGCGGCCGCAAAGCCTGCTCTGTGAGACATCCCGGGGAGCTCAGGACGCTGGGGCCTGTCCTTATGCAGATGAGGGCCCCCGAGATGGCCTTGGCCTGTGCTCACCGTCCCCGGGGCTCTCAGTCAGCTGCAGACCTAAGCAGCAGACTGAGGGGCGGCATTCCCAGAGACCCCTGTGTCCTTCAGCTCACCTCACTCAGGACGGGCACCCACGGCGTGCACATGTCTTACTGCCCACGTCTTTGGGGAATGAAGAGGAACTGACCATTCCCAGGTGGGTGGAACTGGGGCTTGAGGCAAAGTGGCTGAGAAGCCCCTTCCCATCACCCTGAGGAAGTGGGCTGGCGCAGAAGCTTGCGGAGAGGCAGCTGGGCATCCAGGGATGAGGACGTGCCAGGCTCCCCAGCAAGGGCAGGCAAGGGTCAGCATCTTCACCAGTCTGCGGATGTCCTGCAGTTTGCAGCTTCATTCCTGTGTATCTAGAAGACTGACACTGCGATGTCATGAGAAATATGCCCTGGTCTTCATCACGGCTCCGGTCACAGAGGGCCTGGAGGCCAGAGAGCTCCCGAGGTTCAGGGCAAGAGGAGAGTGTATACTGTTATTAATAAGGAGCCTTCACCTGAGTTTATTCGGATGCACTGGCTCTGGGAGGATGGGAGCTGTCGTTAGAGGACCCAGTCATGGGATTAGAGGGTGGGAAATTCAGTCCCATCCCCGGACATCCAGGGAGGTGGGAGGAGCTGCAGATGGACTTAATCACCAGCAACCAGTGACCAGATCAGTGCTGCCCATGTAACGGCACCTCTGTCAAAACCCAGAAGGAGCCATTTGTGGTGGTGCACGCCTGTAATCCCAGAAACTCTGGAGACTGAGGCAGGAGGATCACAGGTTCAAGGCCAGCCTCAGATACTTGGCAAGGGCCTGTCTCAGAATGAAAAATAAAAGGGCTGGGGGTGTAGCTCAGTGGTTTCTTATCACTGGGTTCAATCCCCAGACCCAGCACAACCACAACAACAAACCTGAGTGAAGGGCTCAGAGAGCTTCCGGGTTGGCCAAGGCCAGGAGGGTAGTGCACCCCAGCCACACAGGGGTCGGAGCTCCTGCACTCAGGGCCTTTCTGGACCTCGCCCTAAGGTCATCTGTATCCTATAAAATAAACCCCAGCAGTAAGCAATGTGCTTCCCGGAATTCTGCAGCTCAGTGCCTGAGGTCATGCCTGAGGAGGGTTGTGGGAACCCTGGGTTTGTAGCCAAGCTGGCTAGCATTTGGGGGCCCAGGACTGGCCACTGGCCTCTGCAGTGGGGAGTGTGGTGAGCCTCACACCTGTGTGCACTGTTCTAACTTAGAACAGCCAGCTTAGAATGGACTTACCTGTAGGCCACCCAGTTGGTGTCCACAGAGGACTGAAAACCACCTGGTGAGGAAAATTCAGGTATTTGGTATCGAAAGTGTTGAGTGGACAGCATAAGCTTCCTTCTGTGGGAACAGGCCCCCAGCTCTTGTCAACCTACACTTTACTTACTAGTGACCTCGTTCTGGGGTCAGCAGAAATAGAAGTGGGCACAGGATAATAGATGAATAATGTGCATTGGCTGAACCAACCCCATTTCCCAGCCAGCATCCTACCAGCTCCCTTCCCATGGGGCGGCTCTGTTGTGCGGTTCCTAAGAAATCGTTTTTCCTTTTTCACATGAGCATTGCCCTGATTCTTTCCCCATTCCTTCAGCTGTGAATAATACTTGACATCTGGCTCTTCAGCCGCCATCTTGAAATCCCGAGGAAATAATGAGCAGGAACTGAGAGACTTAGTCCGGTCTTCACAGAGCCACTGAGTCAGTCCCCAGCCCTTGCCTTTGTTCTTCTTTCCTGTAAACCCAAAGTTCCTGTCCATCCCAGGAAGACAGGTCCTTGGTCTCTGTACCCCTGTATCGCTTCTTCCTGGCCCATCAGAACCCCTTCTCTGCCCTTGCCCACTGCTTGTCCTCTTTGATTGGCATATTAGGATGAGCAGCCAAGCCTGGTCTTTTGGGACACTGGGGATGGGGCCTTTGCCCAAGGACTCTGTTGAGTTCACACCTGCGGGTAAAAGGAGGGTTCCTGAGTGATTCAGATCCTGGTTTCTAGACCAGAGACCAGGACAGCCAGGCCGCAAGCAGGATGGTGGGGCCCTGTGTGCTCTGAGTTGCCCTCCCTGTGAGGCTTAGGAGTGGATCACAGAGTGAGGGTTGGAGAGGAGGTAAGCAAATGTCCTGTGTGCTCTGATGCTTGGACCCTCCGAGTGTCAGACAGATCACTGGGGAACCTGCCTTCGTGTGAGACTGAGAGAAAGACTCCGTGTTGTAGGCTCTGTCCTGGGGGGCTCTGCCCAGTCTTTACCACCAGACTCATGGTGACACAGCCAGGGTGACCTCACAAAGACTGACAGGAAGAAAATGCCCAGGGTCCCCTGGTAGTTGAGCACCAAGAAGGCAGCTCCCCCAGGCTGAGCACCCAGAAGGCTGCGGCTGGGTTGGTCCTCGCCCTGCTGGGCAGTGAACCCACCATATCTGCTCCCTGGGGACTGATGGTCGGTGTGGTGTGGTTAGCATTTACTCCCCCACTTCCTAGGGACAGGAGATGGGTTGTCACTGTATGGGGATCCTGCTACAACCTCTGACCTGCCACCCCTTGATCAGCTGGTCTCTGTGAGGCACAGAATTTGAGGCAGAAGTTGGATCATGGGGCTGGGTTGTGGAGGGATGAGAAGGCAGGGGCCATGTCTCATCCGTCACAGGGTCTCGGGCCTGGAGTGTAGATGGTGGCGAGACGTGCTGCTCAGGAAGCAATGCAGGGGCCTGTGGCCAACTTTCTGGGCAGCGCCTGTTTAACAACCAGTGCGTCATTTCAGAGACTCAAGCTCCTCCCTTTCTGTTCTGAACAGGAAGGAAGATGGCAGGCCTCAGCAGACATTCCTCCCCCGTGGCTGCCCTCACAGACGAGGCTTCATTTGGAGAGGCTCCCATCTCTCAAGGGACATTGTCCCCCAGAGTTCACTGTTTCCTTTCTAGCAGGTGCTCCTCCTCTGTGCCTCTGTCGTCAGGAAGGGCTGCCTTTCTCGTGGCAGTGGGGAGACAATGTCACAGGGCAAAGCCAGAGCACTCTCTCTCTCTCATTCATAGACGTGCCAATGTGGACCCCAGGGATGGATGAGGCAGGAAAGGAGGGAAAGAGAGGGGAGGCCGGAGAGCCTGTCTTCCCACAGACACATGACTGGACAGGTCACCTCCCAACTGTGTGCCCCATTTCTGAACCCCATACACCAGGTGTCCTGCTTCCGGGAGGCCTCTGAGGGCCTCCAGCCTCTGCAGTGCCTCCTGGAGGGCGTCATCCCATGGTGTCTTTGGTCTTAACCTTTCCAGGGATTTCCAGAGTCATAGGAGGGTCGGTCTTTGAGAAGAGCAGGGTGTGATACTGAGTACTAGATAGGCAGAGCTGAGAGCAGACCAGGCTTGTCTGCTGCCACCAGCCAGGCTGGCTGCGAGGGGCCCTACGGATGCCCAGGGCTGGGTTTCCACCCAGGGCTAATTCCCTGGGGGTGAGGTCTGCTACCCCTTCTGGGCACTCCCCTCTTTGTAGGCATGTTAGCAGAGAAGGGGGAGAGAAGAGACAAGCCGGACAGGCGTGGTGGCGCACGCCTGTAAACCAAGCGACTAGGGAGGCTGAGTCAGGAGGATCGCTAGTTCAAAGCCAGCCTCAGCAATTTAGCAAGGCCCTAAGCAACTCAGTGAGACCCTGTCTCTAAATAAAATACAAAATAGGGCTGGGGATGTGGCTCAGTGGCCAAGTGTCCCTGAGTTCAATCCCTGGTTCCAAAAAAAAAAAAAAAAAAGAAAAAAGAGACAAGCCACCTCCAGTCATTTTTTCATCTGCCCACAGCTCCGGAGACCAGGTGGGGAAAAGTGAGTGAAAGAGACACTAGTGTGTGGGCTTTGTTGTTGAGCCAGGAAGCCAAGTCCTGGTCCCTCCACTTGCTGAGTGACCTAGGACTAGTTCCTGAGGGCTTCTGTGTCGCAGCCCTCATCCACCAGAAGAGGCTGTGCTGACCCTTGGATTTCTTGAGGAACAGACATGAAAGAGCACACAGGGCAGCTTCCACACAGTCAGTGGGAGAGGCCAAGGGATTGGCAGGGTCCAGGTTCTCCAGGATCCCCTGAGGCTGGGCTGTGCTGTCCCAGCAGCTCCTAGAGAGGAGGGGAGGGCTGCAGAGGTGGGAAGCAGCTTCCTCCACACGCAGGGGACCTGGGTCTGAAGACCCCGAGAGGGGAAATCTCTGAAAACAGAATGGCCACATTCTTAAGGCTCCACCACACCACCTCCAGGCCCTGGGGAAGAAAATCCCCATAAAAAAGCACTTTAGAGAAGCCACAGGGTGGTCCGAAGGGGGCTGTTTTAATAATCAGCTTACTTCCACCATGCTCTCCAATCCAACTAGTCAAACCCCAAAAGACAGTTCAGGAGGAGAACAGTAGGTGGGAGGAGGAGACGGACCCCTGTCTGTATGGCTAGGAGCAGGACTGGTGCGACCCCTGCCTGGACACCCTGAGGTCACAGCACCCGGGCAGGTGGGCCCCTCCCTCCCTCCCCCTCCTACTCCCACTCCCTCCTTCCTGCCCCCTTCATTAGATGCCTGTGGCTGGACATCTAGACTGGGTCCTGGTGGCACTCATGTGCCTGGAGAGGGGACAGTGAGCACCCAACAGGTGCCAATGTCCTCATCAGTAAGCACTGTCAGGAGTAACAGGGGACACGGGGCTGAGAGCCAGGGGGCCTTCTGAGGAGATGGCACTGGGATGGGACCTGGAGGAGAAGGGACAGGCATGGGGAGATTTGGGCAAAAGCTTCGTGACAGAGGGATGGCGAGAGGGCAGGACAACACCAGGGAAAGAGGACAGAGGCCCTGGGGCTACAGCATGGTCCAGGGATGGATGGGGGACAGGGCACAGGGAAGCCCACTGGGTGGTCAGTGGAGGGGGACCTCCAGCCCTTCAGGGGCATCCTGGCTCCAGCCACGGCCCGCACTAAGCTGGGGCAGTAAACGCACCCCTGCCCGGCCTCTCCCGTTCCACACAGTGGCCACTTCAAGCCTTTGTCCTCGGACGTCTGTTTCCACCCACCATCTGCTCCAGGAGCGCTGTCTCTGGCGAAGAACACAGAAGCCAACAGACTCCCCAACCGCATCTGCGGCTCACCCACACCCAGCCACTGCCGCCCCAGGACCACCCACCGCCAGTGTCTTCAGTCCATCCGCAGGTCCTTCCCCTCTCACCTTGTGCAGCGCCATTTAACCACGGCGGCCTCCCACCTGCCATCCATGCACCCACACATCTCCTTGGCACACAGTGCTCTGCTTAGAGCTCACTGAGGAATATCCCACCCAGGTCCACCATGATGGGCGTGGACCTCAGCCCCCAGCACTGCTCCTTGATATATAGTAAGTGCTCAAAAAAAATTGGTCCCATGAATTAGCAGAAGGTGTGTTTCCCTGGGGGAGACAGGCCGTGAACACGTGGTCTCAGAGGTGTGGTAAAGTTTCGGAGGTGCAGATCACGCAGAGGGCCCAGCGGGTACAAAGCATCCCAGAGCGTGACTGGACTCATCCCAGGAGTCTCTCCATTTCTCTGCCTGCGATGGCAGCACACCAGACACCATGCGGCAGACAGGCCGGCAGCTGGTTAATGCTCGGTCGGTACTTTCAATGCAAATGGATCCGTGTTTATTGAATACACCCTCCACCCTGGTGTGTGACACGGGAGCAGCCCCGTGGCAAGCCCATCCGCGGCTCCAGCACCGAGTCACTTGTGCCTCTTCCTTCCACACCGGACCAGGACCCCTCTCCTCAACAGTGCAGTCCATGCCACAGGTGGGAGGGCTCCTCACCCCAGATTGCCAGGCCTCGTCCTGTCTAGACTGGGCTGTCTCCATCTCAGTTCCCTCATCTCCACAGTGGGGAAGGTACTGCATTTACCTTAGAGGGCTGAAACTCACCAAGCGGGTAAACAGGCCAGCACCTAAGACAGCACCTGGCCCAAGAAAGCTGCAAGTGCCAGCTACCGTCCTGCCCTTTAGTCTCTCGGGGCTCTGGGCACTGGCTGCCCGCTCTGAGCAGCACCCAGGTTTGTGCCTGTGGGAACACTCTCCAGGCTTTGGAAAAAAGCCAGGAGGCTTCGTAGGGAATGGATGCCCTGGGTAGGGAGGTTGACAGATGTAGCAAAGAAAAACACAGGCCACCAGTTCAACTTTAATTTAAGACAAACAGAAAAAAACGTTTTAGTGTATGTACACTTCAAGCAATATTTGGGACATAAAATGTTATACTTAAAAAATTATATATTAAAATTCCATTTTAACCAGCTGTCCTGTATTTACCCTGGCAACCCTCCTGCGAGGGTTGGCTCAGGGCGCTACCCTCTAACCTGGTAGCCCACAGTCTGGCCTTGTAGAAGACAGGGAAGGAGCGAGAATATGAATCAGTGGCCATGCCAGAACCTCCACACCCAGCCTCCAGGGCCTCAAGCCTTGCAGAGATTCTTCCCTCTAACCTAACTGTTAGAGAACCACTCTTCTGAGGTCTGCGTCTGTCCACCTTTAAAGTGGAGTAGCCCTGGAAAGGGCCACACTGAGCTGCTGTCAGCCTTCTGTCCCCTCAGTGGGCTTTGTGAGTCATGCCGTGTGGTTCTCAGGGACCCCAGGGGTCAGGATGCCTGGATTTGAATCTCAACCCCTCTCACTGAAACGTGCTTTCACTATCCCTATTTTTCCCATCTTCCACTTAATCTGGCAGCCTCAGAAGTTGCTCAGGTGCAAGACTAAACATATCGAGGAGATTATTTCCAAGGCCACTGAAGAATAAAAAGAGAGGGAGTTTTCCCCAGAATGGAATGGGGCAGAGTGAGGTTTGGGAACCATTTGATAAAAGCAAATTGGGAGATTACAGGAGTTTAGAGGAACTTTCTGGTTTCTCCCCAAAGGTTCCTGCACCTTAAGAGTGATGTGGGCCTGTAGGGACAATAGGGACAGGAAAATGTCCCCATTTAGTAGTCTCTCTAAACAGTAGTAAACAGCATAGAGAGATCAACAACAATGCTAGTAGAGTGCTCTCTGCCTGGCACCTTCTACAGGTTGATTCACTGAGTCCACACAGTGGCTACTTCTCTTTTTCCCCATGAGAAAGCCAAGCAGAGAGTTGAACTTAGGAACCACCGGAAGGTCTTCTCTGAAGGCTATACTTGTATAAGATCCTGGGGTAGAGGATCCTGGGTAACAGGATAAACTTCCCTTAAGCTGGAGCAGATGGAGACCAGAACTTGAATTTGAGTCAATTTAAAAAAGAAATGTGGCATCTGGTTTGCTGATTGGAATCCCTGTACACATTCATTAAGGATATTTGTTGTTTTGACTGTCCTTTGCCCAGCCAGACCTGGCTCCTACCAAGGGTGAAGTAGAAGAAACTAAGGCCTCAGGCTGCTTCTTCCACCTCCCCGGTAGAGGGCCTGGCTTCTGCTCTTGTCACTCATCGGAGCATTCCCGGGATAGGCTGGGGCTGGGAGAAGATGGCAAGAGCGTTAGTAGCAAGCATCAAGTAGGCGCCCAGCAGCCACGCTGCGCTATGCTTCCTGCCAGCTCTGCGCAAGCCTGCGTGCAGTATCTCCAACGGCCACCAGGGGCAACGTCAGCCTGCGGTTCCCGGGCCAGCTGCGCCGGGCTGCGGGAGAGTGGCCCTGGAGGCGCTTCCTGCGGCCAACCGCGCAGCTCTGATTCAAGGGGTCGGGGGAGGAAGAGACTTCAAAACACTAGGCAGTTTTGGAAGCGCTGATTCAGGCCCTCTGACCACGCCGTTGAGGCTTCCTGCTCCACCTCCCAGGTCATCCAGCCTTGGCTTGAACAGTTTTCCTTCTTACAGATGCTCTGGATACTGGAAAGTTCTTTATCCACCTCCCACTGCTCTCCTCGGCCCCACCCGGGGGGCGGTGTCACGCCTGCCTGTCGCGCCTGCCCAGCACCCTTTTCCGACCAGGCGCGTCTGGGTCCCCTCTCCCTGCCAGCTGCCCTGCGCGGCCTTCCTGCAGCGGCATTGACCTCCCAGACTGTCCCCGTGTGCTTGTTCGCAGCCTTGTAAAACAACGTGTCCAGCGTCAGCTTGACCTTCCCAGAGGCTGGAGGAAATCTGCGCCCTCTCCTGGGAGGACGCTGCCCTCCCGCGGAGGGAGGGATATTAAGGGCTAAAGGCTTCTGCTCCTAAGCGCAAGCCGGGGCGGTCGGTCCTCGCGTCCTCGCCCACTTCCACAGTTGCTCTTGCCTCTAAAAAAGTTGCCTTACTGTAGTTGCTCGGTTGCAGCCAGAGTCTGTATGCCACTTTATCTCCTGCCATTTGTAAAGCTCCTTTCCCGGGGTCTCGGCGGTCTTTCTGACTGTGCTCTTGATGGCGGCACAGCCCGTCCCCCTGCGCCCTGGGTTCTGATCCCTGTCCCCAGCAGCTGGAGCACCCTGGCGGGCCTCTGCTCCTCTCCATTGGCAGGATGCGCTCCCGTGGTTCTGGCTTCTGTGTCTGTGGACTCCCGACTCTGTGCCTTTAGCAATGCGTGGGATATAAATGACATCGTCTATGGGAGGCCAAAAAACCCCCAGTCATTTCGGATGTTCCGTTAGACCACCTTTTCCCAATAACTGTCATCTCTTATGGAGCTCGGATACCACAAACCAGCCCTGGGATGGGCATTTGACGTACATTATCCCTAGCAATTCTGCAGGGCACTCTATGAGATATTCACACGCACCACACATTACAGATGAGAAGACTAAGGCTCAGAAAGTAAAGCAAGTTACCCAAGATCACACAGCAGATCCAGGGCAGAGTAAGGAGGTGGGCTCAGGTCTGTGCTTAGGCTGCTACCTTGCATTTCAGGAAATGGGATCTGGGTCACCAGGTATTTGAGCCCTTGTGAAAATGAGCCTCAATATGACAGCTTTGCAGCAAATCTCATGGATTTCCTATTTTTCCATCCCAAGCTTAGACACATGCTTTACTTCTTGCTTTCTCCTCTTATCTGATGGGTGAGAACATGCCTGTCCAACCCGCTGTGCAGACGGAGCAACTGATGCACACAGGAGGTGGCTGGGTAGAGGAGGGCGGGGAACTAGGGTCTGAGAGGGGTGGAGGGCCAAGTGAGGTGCCCTGGCTGGGAAGGTGTCTGCAGTTCCACTCTGGTGAGCTCCTGGGACCCGAGTGAAACCCTTCCACATTTCCTGTCCACCTTTCAGGAGGGTCCCTCCCCCCAGTGGTGCTTAGCCCAGTGCTACCTGCACTGAAGGGCCAGCTCCCATGGCCCTCCTCCCCAGCCTCTCCTGGCCGTTCTGACCCAGAGCAATCACACGCTCCTCTGAACTCTGCAATTACAATTTCAATAATTCATTTGGCAATTAATCATATCCTGCCTTGTGACATCCCTTCTATTCCGTGTTGAGCTGTTATTTAGAAATGCAATTGTTTAACTTCCCATGAGCAGCATATGCCGCCTTGCTAATCTGGTTGGGGTTTTTGTTTTTTCTTTGCTGGCAGTCAATCAAGCAGGAGGAGCAGCTCAGGTCACCCTGGGGGTGGGAGGAGTGAGCAGCAGGGATGCTCATCAGGAGGCCCTGGGAGCAGAGAGCCAGGCCCCTCCGATACAGATTCTTGGGGACCCCGCAACCCACCACATGTCTCAGCCTCCTTCCTCCTGATTCCCTAGTTATGAAACAGCTCTGGATCCAAACTGTCTCGGGAATTTTCCATGCATTGTACAGTCTCCTCGCCTGGATTTCATTTCCTGTGGGCAGAGACCATTCATTCTATTTTCACTAAGCTGCCTAACAGAATGTGCTGAGCTCTGAAGTTAGACAAGTCCCAGATTCGAGTCTCAGCCTGGCCGCTTACTAGCTGTAGGCCCAGGTAAGTCATTTCACTTTTCTGAGCCTTAGCTTCCTTCTCTAAAATGAGGAGGAAATACCTATCTCTGGAGGTTGTTACGAGAATTCTGCAATAAGCACTCCAAGCGCATCCTCCAGGTGGGTTCCAAGAGCCTGCACATGGCAACCCATCCAACTCTTAGGAAGTAGATCCTGTTTCCACCCTGAGGTGGAATTCCCAAGGGAGGAGGACGGGAGTGGAGGATGGAGCTCTGGGGACACAGGAAGACCCTCCTAGAGCAAGGAGGGGGGGGTGCGTGGAAGGAGAGGGAGATGGGGAGCAGGGCTGGCAGGCGTGGCCTCTTCATGCTCCCAGGAGACCCCAGGCTGAGGCCTGAGATGCAGACTGGAGGATGTCATGGTGAGGGTCCCTGGCCGCAGGATCCACGTATTTGCTTGAGGAACCCTGGACTGGGAAGGAGAGGACTGACCCCAAGGGAGGCTGCACAGCTCTATGGAGAGCAAGCACGGAAGACATAGGCTAGAGAATTTCTCTCCATTCCTGTCCACTTTGGGTCCTAGTCCCTCCTAAAGCCAAGGACTAGAGAGGCCATTGTCATGCAGGTTGAGCTGAGGAGGGATCATTGGTTTTTTGCAAAATGACCAGTGGAAGCTGCACCAGCAAGAATGAGGGCTTTTCCCTGCCAACATCCGTTGTTCTAGATGCTTGGGACGCTGGCTCAGCTTGAGGTCCACTGCTCCTTGCCCTGCACGGTCCTCAGGATTCAAAGTGCCTGGTTCTCTCCTCCCGGTGTGGTAACCTAGCCAGATAAGCTGACAGGGACTGACACCACACGGCAGTTGGTGGCCAGGAGCCAGTGGGCTCTTAGGAGAGGAAAGGCAAGGGTTTCAAGGACCAAGTGACTGAGGGGCTGGGGCCTGAGGAGGAGGCTGAATGCTGATGAAGGACTTGGCCTAGAACATGCCCAGAGCTCAGGACCCAGAGGGAGCTGGAAACCATTGGGCAGGCTAGCAAAGCCTCTTCTGACCCCTGTTCTGCACCCCAGGAGGCCAGCCACCCGCCACCCGAGGCTGTGGGCCCTTGGGACGTGCTTCCTCCTGATCGGGATGTGCTGCCATGTGAAGGCACACCCACTTCACAGGGCGGCGTGAAGGAAAAGAAGGTAAAGTGTCCGGCGAGTGCATTTTAATACTGATTACATATTCAATATGCTTTAATTAAATAAAATACATTATTAAGACCTTTGACCTATTTTTAAAGGTTTTTTTTCTGCTTACTGGAAACCCTAAAATGACATGTGTGACTCATGTTGTATTTTTCTCGGGCAGAGCTGTTCAGACCCTGCGGAGCCTGGGTTGGTTGGCTGGCTGAGAGGGCGTGTTCCCCAGGCCACTCTCCTGAGCAGGTTCCCAGGCAGGAAGGACGGAGAGCAAGGCCAAGTCCAAGGCCTGAATGTTGTGGGGAGGGAAGAAGGGAGCCCTGGGGACCTAGAAGGAAAATTCTGGTTCCCTGGCTCATCTTGTTAGCAAAATACAGAACAAAGTGTGCAGAACCGTGGGCCGCAGAGACAGGGAGTCAAGGCGCTTGCCCTCTGGGGGCTCGAGGTCTAGTGGGCTGGGGTGCTGAGGCACCTTAATGAGCCTCTGTCATCAGAAATGCCTGCGCCCACCTGGGGGCTCCCTGTGAACGGTACTTCACAGGGAGGCAAATCTGGAGGGAGCCGGGATGCAGGAGCAGGGGAGGCGGAAGGCCCTCGTCCAGAGCCTCTGTCTCATTTGGCCCCTGGGAAGGCTGCTGCTGGTGCTGTTGCCTCCGATGACCAGCAAGGACCTGGAGGCTCAGAAAGCAAAAGTAGCCTTCAAGGTCAAGAGCCACTAACCCATTTTCTCGGCTCTGCCATCTACAAGTTGTGTAAACCTAGGAAACCGGCCCAGCTCTCCTGAGCCTGTCTCCACCACACCCAAGGCTCCTGTGATGACCAGGGAGAGGATGCCCACGATGGTCCCATGGACCCCGCATGCCCGGTCTGTGCACCGCATATCTCTGTCTTGCCTCAACCACTCAGGTTTGAACAGGCGTCCTAAACTTACAGCGTCCTAGTCTGAAGGCCCAAGGCTCCCTCCAAACCTGCCCCGTCTTCTTTTTGCTAATTCCAAAGCCAGAGAAAGATCATGGCTGGTAACAGCTGGAGTTGGGACAAGGACCTGCCCTGTGGGACCTGTCCCCCCCTACGGTGTGGCCTCCACGCTTGCTCTCGGATTGCTCTGCTCCCACTTGCCCGCACAGCTTGAATGGTCCCATCCTTTGCCCCCATCTCCTGCCCAGGCCCCCCTGTCCTTGCCATCTGCTTGCCTTTGTCTTCAGAAAGCTTAGCACTGCTGATACCTTATGTAACTGTCCCCTCAGTCTCCCAGTCCCTCACAACGGTGAAGGATTTCATCTGTATCTTTGATTTTTAGCATAAAACCATGGGAGCATGGGGCGGATGAGGGAATCCGGGTGGAGGACTGCCTGGGCCACCACTGTCCCCACTCAGGCCTGCTGGTGAATGAAGCCTGCGCCCCAGGGAGCAGAAGGGTCACCGTGAAAACCACATGCATTACATGCGTGCTGGGGCCTTCTGTGTCTGGCTCTCTGCAAGAGCCTGTGGCTCTGTGGGTTTGCCTTGTCACCTCCTGGCCTGAGGCTGGATGTTGGGCCACCAGGGATGTCTTCCTCTTCCTGTGGGAGCACGGAGTAGAGGCATTTGCCCTCTGTCAGGGCCACTGGGGAGCTGGTTTGCCTGGGAGGACTCCTGAGTGGGCAGCAGGGAGAAGCGAGTTCACAAGGGTCCTCACGGCCACCTCGGGAGCCATGTGGAAGGTGGGTGAGGGGCACCTGGAGATGTGTCTCCAGGAAGGTGAGGGAGCACGGAATCAGGACCATCTGTGCTGCTAGTCGACATCCAAGTAGAGCCAGGCTCCAGGAACAAAGGAAACCGCCCTTCAAGGGAATGGAGAGGGAGGGGACGAAAACACCCAGCGGCACCCTGCCCACGGGCACCCCGTCCAATCGTGGGACACTTTCCACGCGGGCCCCAGCGCTATCCTTGGGAGGGAGGTGTTTCAAATATATATTTATATCTGATCTCTCCCTGAAATGGTAACTGTCAGATCGCTCGGGAAATGACTGCTTGGACAGGTTTTCTAGGAACTTCATTTCTTGAATGTTGAAAACAGAATTTTTATAAGACAAACGGAACTGGTGGCCATTGTTCTTGAGGGCCCTTCGGATTCTCTTCCCCAGTATCTCCTCCCATGCCCCCCATTTTCCCAGAGGCCACCAAGGTCTCCTGTTCTTTTGACTGCACTGCAGGGGGTTGGGGTGTGGCGAGACAGGTGGGTGTGGGGACAGGCCCACTCTCAGGTGAGAGATCTGATGGCAAGCCCCCAGGCTGTGAGCAGGGGCCTCACTCCTGCAGGCTGGGCAGGCCTCCGCCTGGCACTCGGGCCTCCTCTTCTCATCTGTGTACTGGGATGATGGCCCAGGACCATGGTGAGGCCTGGAGGAGACCCTCGATGTCAGCGGGTCACAAGGTCCTGCAGGGAGCCTGGAGGGCCCTTTTCCTCCTGCTTGAGGCAACTCCATAGAATTTCCATTTCTCCCAACATTAAAAAACAAGGGGGTGGGTGGGGGGAAAAATTAATAACAGAATGTGTGACAGATACCATTGCCCTGTGTACATGCATGAACGCACAGATGGTGTGACTCTACTTTGTATACAACCAGTGAAACAATAGTTGTACTCCATTTGTGTTCAATGAATCAATAAGTAAATAAAAAAAAAATTAAAAAAAAAAAACAAGGAGATGGGCTTGAAGGGAGGAAGCAGAGAGGAGGGGATGAAACGAGGGAGCTTGGAGCAGTGGCTGTGAGTGAACTGAGGACAGGTGTTGTCCAGAGGTTGCTCTGTGACAGGTGGAGTGAGGTACTGACGGAGCTGTCCCTGCTCCCAGCCTCCCTGCAAGAGGCCACTCCCACCCATGGTACAGATCACAGATCGGGAAGCCAAGACTTGCACTAAAAATAATTTGCCTGGAATTCTGGAACTGGGATTCAATCCAGGTCGGGTCCTGTTCCCACATAGGAGCTAGGAGGTCATCGACACACTTGGACTTGAGTCCCTCCTTTGCCACTGATTTGCTCTGTGACCTTAGGTAAATCACTACCCATCTCTGGGCTTTCATACTCTCACCTGTAAAATGAGGGAAGTGGCTCTAGAGGACTCCAGTAATAAGGCCTTACAATGGGATAGAGCGTGCTTCCGTCAAGATGTTCTGGGAGGGAAAGTTCCCCTGCTGCCCACGGGCAGCAGCTCCACCGCCTGGCGCACTTTAGCCAATGAAATGCCAGCCGAGAGCAGTTCAGTTGTGGCTTCTCCCCTGCACCAGGTGGAGCTGCTTTGGTCCTGGAATGAAGAGGTCTTGGAGCTGGCTCTGCCCAGGGCTGCGAACAGGGAAAGCCTCTGCCACTGGAAGCCCTTCCAAGACCTGGCCATTTGTTAGCATTGCTGAACTTAATAAGTTGACAGAGACGATGATTATGCCAAAGAAAGGACAGAGAGGATAGTGCCCCAAGGAGAGGCTGATTCTCACCTCCCTGAGTGAGGACATCAGCCATCTGAGCCCTGGTGGGGGGAGAGGGGTGCTGACATCTCAACAGAGCACATGGCCAGAGGGTTGGAAACCAGCACACCACTTGAGGAGAGCGAGAAGAAGACAGGATAAGCACAGAGGAGGACATTGCAAGACATTTGGCTCTAAAAGAAAATGTCTGGGAACAGGACCCGACCTGGATTGATTCTGGTACTGGGGATTGAACCCCAGGTCACTTGACCACTGAGCCACATCCCCAGCCCTATTTTGTATTTTATTAGAGACAGAGTCTCACTGGGTTGCTTAGGGCCTCGCTCAGTTGCTGAGGCTGCCTTTGAACTCTCGATCCTCATGTCTCAGCCTCCCAAGTGCTGGGATTACAGGTGTGTGCCACTGCGCCTGGCTAGAAAATGTCTTTTTTTAAAAAATAATTTTTTAGTTGTCAATGAACTTTTTTTTTATTTATATGTGGTGCTGAGAATTGAACCCAGTGCCTCACACAAGCTAGGCAAGCGCTCCACCTCTGAGACACAACCCCAGCCGCAAGAAAACATCTTGAAGGTAAGAGAGACTCTAGGATTCACCCTGGACAGTTTGCTTATGTGACAGGCAAGAAACAGGGGCCTGGAGGTCCGGTGTCACAGCTCACATGCAGGTGATGTAGGAGCAGAGACCCTGGCTGGACTGGTGAACTGGTTTGGGTTGCGCCTTCTGGACCATTTCATGACGAACAGCAATACCTTTCCAAAGAAGTGCAAGCTGTTTGACTTGAAGGAAGGCGCACAGTGGGAGCTGGGGATGGGGCTCCTCGGCCTGTGGGGACAAGAGTGCAGACCGTGATGGTCAAGAGGTGAGAAGACGGATCAGGGCGACAGCAGCCAGCCTTGCTAGCAGGTGAGCCTAGGGACCTAACTCCAGGTGTGGGCCTCCCAAGAGAGAAAGGAGAGGACCGGTGAGTGGCCGCTCAGCTACTGGCACTGAGGGCCGAGCCCACTTGCCATTGGGTCACACTGTGGCCCTCAGACTCTGGCATTTAGCACATGGGTCAGTCTAGGCCAGGAAAGTTTGTGGAGGTCTTATGGCTTGTAAGTGGCAGAGCTGGAATTCAAACCCCTGTCAGTGTGTGACTCAGAAGTTTCTGCTAAGGGAAAAAGGTTGAGAGAGGATAGGGACAGAGAGAGCAGAGGAAATGTTTGCTCATGTCCAGCCCACGAGGCCACAATGCCTCTGGCTCAGAATAGTCATCAGAGCTCCAGGCCAGCACTTGTGGCTGAGGCCCCTGGAGCTCACCAGGAAGGGCTGAAACCCATTGCCAATGCTGCCTGGGTTCCCTTTGCCACATTGGAGTGTGGCCGGTGTCTCCCCAGCGGTGCCCACACCCCTTGTCTGAGCCAAAGAATGAGTCAAGGTCACTAGTGTGTCCTTGGCTGCCAAGCAGCCACATGGATCCCTGCAGCTTCTGGGCCACCTGCTTGGGACCCCCCAGCCATGGCCCCATCAGTGTAGGAGTTCTAGTGGGGAGAGACTGGATCAGGGGCGGGCCTCCTGAGACTGGCATGGGCCACATGCATGTTCATGGCTGGGCATTTCCTCCCAGCTAATAAACAAACAATCATTATTTTTCTCTGGCCAAATGGAAGCTGGCCTCCGAGCTCTCCGGGAGAGAGCAATAACTGTGGCTCATCGACAGACAGGGAGCACTTAATAAGCCACAGACCGATGAGGACCGAGATGGATGAGGGCTGAGCTATTGATTATCAGAGCCCCTCCGGCCCTCCCAGAGGGTTCCTCCAGCTGCGGGCCTCTGGCAGGCTGGCTCCAACAGCTCGGAGGCCATTAGCTGGACGGTGGGGAGGGCTGGGCCCACACAAAGTCCAAGGGGAAGGAACATATTTGTAATTGTGGGAAACATAATAGACTATCACGGGTACATGACTTCAGCTGCAGAACGTGGGAGCAGAAGTCATGGTTCTATTTTTCTTCCAGAGCAGAGCAAAAATAGCAGATTTTTCATCAAGATAGAAGGCAAGCACCATGAAAGGAGCCCCCTCACCCACTCTTATCCCTTTATGGCCAGAGGCAAATTGGCTGAGGAGACTCTCTGGTCAGGCTGAGCTCAGGAGGCCTCTGTACCAGGGACTGGGGTAAGGGAAAGGAGGTATGAAGGCCCCGCACCCCACCAGGCTACACTGAGTGGCCAGGTTCAGCAACACCCCAAAACTTTTCTGTGTATCTACAGCATTTATGAGATTTTTCAGAGGGGTCAGTGCAAACGAAGTCCCAGGACCTGATCCACTGCCACCTCTTCGCTGAGCGGGGAGTGAAGGCCCCCTTTTGGGGTCCTTAGCATGAGAAGTCCCTGTGCTTCATCTGCCCTCGTCCTCCTTGACCTCCAGTGAGCCCACAAGCCTTAGCCCCTCAGTCCCATTGGCCTACGGTCCTGGCTCTCCCCTCAGTGGGAGATCCTGCCCCACCCTTTCCTGCTCCTCAGTGTAGGTGAAGGCAGGATTGGCCTTTAGAGCAGCGTCTCCCTACCTGTGACCTCCTCTGGAGCACCTCAGGACCCCCAGTGAGTGGCCCAGGCTCCATTCCCACTGCAGACAGACAGGGACTCTGGAGTGGGCCAGTCACCTGTGGGCAGTGCTCCGGGGCCAGGAAATGCCCAGCAGCCTACCGCTGCTGTCTCAGGAGCCTCTCCTCAGGCGTGTTGAGCCTCTCCCAGCCAGGCTTCACGACACCCTCTGGAGTCTTCAGAGGAGAGCCCCCTGCGAGGCTGGAGGGCCTGGAGATGCTCCCAGGGTGGAGCCTGAGAGGGCAGGTCTGGGGCTGAGGGATGAGGTTGTCCCAGTGGGCAGATGGTTCTACTGGCCTGTTATTTCTCTGCCATGAAAACCTTGGCAGGTTTTGTTACTGTTTGGATAGGAGGACCCCCCACAAAGCTCCTGTCGATGCAGGAATATTCAGAGGTGAAATGCTTGGCTTCTGAGAGCTGCAACCTGATCAGCCATCCTGGTTTGAATGGACTGACTGGTGGTAACTGTAGGCAGGTGGGGCACTGGGGGTGTGCCGGGGGGCTCATCTTCCCTTTGCCCTCCCCCTGCTTCCCGACTCCACCATGAGCTGATTAGCTCTCTTCTTCTTCCACACCCTTCCCCCATGAGGTGGCGCCTCACCTTGGGCTACAGCAATGGAGTTGGCCATCTAAGTGTGGACTGAGCCCTCTGAAACCGTGAGCCGCAAGTCCACTTTCCTTTCTCTGAGTTGTTCCTGTCAGGTATTTGAGTCACAGTGATGCAAAAGCTGACTCACACAAGTGTGGAAGCCAGGGATTCCGGAGGGAGATGTTTGCTTCCGGAAGGGGCCAATGGGGTGCATCCCAGTCCCCCCTCAAGGGCTGCCCCAGGATGCGTGTTCCGCCTGCGGGGCCTGGCAGGCCAGGAGGGCCTCCTGAGGCATCTGTCAGCCTGTGACTGCGAGCTCTCCTGCTAGACTGAGGGAGGGTCAGGGTGGCTGCAGGAGTGGTCCCTGGTGACAGACAGAGAAGGCTGCCAAATAGCAAGGGGTCAGCAAGTGGCAGCAGCAGGGCTGGAAGAGCCAGAAGGACAAGCCTGGCTCCTTCAGGAGGAGAATATGAAGGAGTCTGAGCAAGGCTGGGGACACCCTGCACAAATCATCCCTGAACTGGAAGCTGAGCCTCGGAGGAGCTGGACCAAGGCAGAGGTGGAGACAGGAGGAGGTCTGGAAGAGGCTGGTTTTATCAGAGTCCTCCCCAGGGGAGCAGGACACAGCAGGGCGGCCTGGGCGCCAGCCCAGCCAGTTCACACTGGGCCTGCTGCAGTTTCTCTTTCCTAAGTGTTTTTTTTGTTGTTGTTGTTTTGTTATGTTTTGTGTTTTTTTAAGGTACTGGGGTTGAACCCAGAGGCACTCTACTGCACCACTGAGCTACATCCCGGCTCTGTTTATTTTTATTTTAAGACTGAGTCTCACTAAGTTGCCCAGGCTGACGTTGAACTTGAGATCCTCCTGCCTCAGCCTCCTGAATTGCTGGGATTACAGATGTGCACCATCATACCTGGTTAGACTTCTTTTTTTAATTGCAAAAGAGGGAAACTCCTGGTCATGGTGCACATGTCTATAATCCTGGCTATTTGAGATGCTGAGGCAGGAGGATTGCAAGTCATAGGCCAACCTCATCAATTTAGGAAGAACTTGTCTCATTAGGAAAAAAAAAAAAAGACTGAGGATGAAGCTTGATGATACAGCACCCCTGGATTCAATCCCCAGTGACACATAAAAAGTGGCTGAGTTGGGGATTCTGAGTTGTTGAGAGGAATATGAAGCTTGCCATGTGGTCTGTTTCTCAGGAAGTGCCCCACCAGGGACACAGTTTGTCACTGAGACTTGGACTCTTCCATCAGTCTTCTCAGGTCTTAAACACACCGCCTCCCAGTGCCTGGAATCCGGATCTGAGTCCAGGAGAAGGTAGAAGCACAAAGCCACACAGAGGCAGATGGGCTGGGCAGTCGTATGTGCAGGCAGCAGCAGTGAGGCAGAAGGCAGATTGGGATGGGCCCTAAGTGTGGACTGAACTTTGCCTCTGTCTGAGTCAGTGGAATAATGAGATGTTGTTGGGATTTTTGTTTTTTTCTGATGATGGAAATGTTTATTGGATTTAAAACCAGCTCACTTCTCTGTTAGATAATCCTGCCTCTGTCTGACACATGCCCTGTCTCCATGAGGCCTGGATAGGGACCCTAGTCGTGGTGGCCCACAGCTTTTCCCACAGTTTGCTCACAGGATGCCTGTCCCATGTTGAAGAGCTTCTCAGCATTGACCTTGGTCTTCCTCGTGGCCCACTCTGTGTGGAGGAGTTGATTTGCATCACAGTGGTCTTGAAGATAGCCTTCTGAAGGTACTCAGGGTGTCCTGGGTCCCTGGAAATGGGTGACGTGGGGGTCCCTTGTTTCCCCTGTGACTGTGGACCCTTTTGGCACAACTTTTTGGTCTTCAAAGCCTTGGCCTCAGCTTCAGTTCTGAGAGACACAGGGGCTTCCTTCTTCTTCTTATATCACATCCAAAGAAAGCAGACTCAGCCATCTGAGGAGCTGGTGCCCAGCCCTTGGGAGCTGGTCTTGGTGGTGAGGGGTGCTGGAAATGGGTGGAGGAAGGGAGGGAGAAGACCACATGCTACCTCAGACCCTGTCCCCGGGCTCTGCCCCACACATGGGGGAAAGGAGTCTGCCGCTGAAGCAGAAGTTGCCATTGTCCCAAGGACACCATGAGGAGGTGGAAAGGCATCCTCAAAGACAAGGACATCCCCACAGCTGTGGCCAGGTAAGGCATCCCATCCAGTGGCGTCCACTTGATGATGGAGGGAAGAGTGTGAGAATGTGGAAGGGACCCCACAAGCCCATGTGAGCCTTCCCGGGGGGCCTCCATGATGATCTGAGGAGGACTTGGGGAAAGAGGGTCTGGAGGTGCTGCAGTCCCAGGCGGACCCCAGCCAGCAAGCTCCAGCCTAAGGCAGGGAGCAGCGCTCCACTGGGACCTCAGGTTCGGGTCAGGCTCGGGGACCTCCAGGAGGCATGCCACTTTAGGGTCTGCTCTCTGTTTCCAAGTGGAGCCTAATGGTCATTCCAAGCAGGGAAGAAGCAAGTTCATGAATTTCTTGCCAGTGAACAGTAGACAAATCCACTAACTGCTCAACAATTCTCTTTTGAGTCTGAGCTTCCATCCCAGCCGGGAATAGTTCTTCATAAGTTCCAAGTGGTCAAATGGCACGATTCTGACAGCTGATACTGGGCACCCAGGCCCAGTCAGCGCTGCGCTGGTAGGCGCTTGTGAGGTAGACCAGCACCTTCTTGTGTCTGTCCAGTGTCTTACTGGCTCTTAGCCTGGACCTGCCATTTCTGCAGCTCTTGATCCATCTCCTTCCCTCACCCAAGCTGCTTTGCTCCAGAGTGGTTTTCTGGTCTGACCTTCACCTCACCCACCTCTTACCCACACCTGAGCTTTGCTGTGTAATTTAAGAAACGGACACAAGGCCCAGAGTCTGGTCAAGGCTCTGTAGTCCTTCCTGATGTCCACTTCCTGCCCAGATGCTTGTCCTGGCTTCGGGAGTCCACCTGAGGTCCTTTGCAGGTGATCTGCTCTGATATGCCTCCGTGTTTCCTGATGGGGGTCTGCAGACAGGAGACGGCCCACCAGGCCGAGATACAGGCACCCTGAACATTTAAACTTTGGGGGCCCACGTGTGAATAAAAGGACGATCAGCACATTTCCACTGCTCTTCCTGCTGTGCAAACAGGCCTGTGTCACACTGTGCCTGTGTCACACGACGCCACCCTGGAGGAGGGGAGGGGAGCGAGCGGGGCACCCAGATGTTTATGAGTCAAGTCAGGGAAAGGCAAGAGCCCCGGCCACGTCTAGCCAGCTTAACATTTCCAGCATGTCTCTCTCTGCGGTTATTGTCTTATCAAAGATTTATATCTGTCTCATAAGTATCTTTAAATCCTTGGTCTCTTGTGAGGCTTAAAGCCAAGAATTGACATTTCCTCAATGTAAATAGGAAATATTACAGAAAGAGTTGAGGTTGGTTTTGTTAAAAAAAAATTGCTTTCTTGACTTTTAACCCTGCAGTCTTGCTGACTATTTAATTCTACTTGCAGTTGCTCAGAAATGAGACTGTGATTTTTCCATCTGATGTTGAGGTTTAAAACCAAGCCATCCAAGATTCCAAACAACCGCTCAGGTCTGCTGGTTCCTGAGTGACAAGGGGGAGAAAGGGGGTCCCAGGGAGTGTCATATGGCTGTGACCATGGTCCCCAGCTTGTGGCTGAACCCCAGTCACAGCTCTGGCCAGTCAGTGGCTGGCCCTTTCTCAGGAAGCGAGATGGCAGTGGGGCCAGTTCCTAGGCACCTGTCAAACACACTGCGTATCCAGGCCGGTTCTGCTGTGACAGCTTGCTGCTCTTCATGGGACAGTTGTACTGGGCCACTTGACACTTTACCTTTCTCCTGCTCACCAGCCCCAACATGAAACTGTGGCACGGGGAGGGGTGGGGTCTCGCTGAGATCATGCAGCCAGCTAGGAGAGTCACCTGGAGAACAAGGCCCAGCACATGGTGACAGGGGTCAGGATGTGTGTGTGTGTGTGTGTGTGATGTCCAGCAGAGGTGGGGGCTGGGAGAAGTCAGGATGAGGCGGCAGGGGACTGAGCACATGGGCTGCAGGGAAGTGAGGCTCACTCAGCTTCCTCCGTCCCTCTTCACCTCCCTCCGGGTGGATTTTCCTCCCCTGATCTCCATTCTTCCTGGTCATCCTCACCCCCTTCCCCTTGCCTCGTCACCAGTTGCTGAGCTGCCTTGGGTAGTCCCCAGGGCAATGGGGACATGGAGGGTGGGAGGGACCAGCAGGAGTGGTGACAGGGCAAGAGACCACCCAAGATGTGCTGAGGGTCCCCAGCCCTCGGGCCTGGAGTGTCTGGCTTCTGGAAGTCACAGGGAACACGTCAGGCTGATGACAGTGATGACGGTGTGGTCATCGCACAGGGCCGTCACGGGCTCGGACATAGGTGATCTCGCCTGAGGTCACCTTAGACACAGAGCTCCTCTGGTGCGTCGCTGAACAGAGGACGTTGATTTGCACTCCGACTTACCAAGAGAGCACGGAGTGAAAGGCACTAGGCGTGAGAGACCCGAGGAGGTCCGTGGATTCTTTCCTTCTGGAGCTTTCCTCCCCTCTTGTCTTCAGGCTCCGTTTCTCCCAATGGTGCAGGTGTTGGGGTTTCTCAACACCTGTTTGGTGAAGCTGCTGTTGCCCGTTGGCCTGTGCACTTCCTAGACCTCAGGGCAGGGGCTGTGTCTGTCTTTACTATTGTCCCTTCAATCCCTGGGGCATTGCCTGGCTCAGGGTCAGAGCTCAGAGACTGGAAGAATGAATGGCGAGGTTGCCTTCCCACCACATCTGTCCTTTTCCACCCTGGCTGGCCCCCAGGCCACCTCCCCCATGTCCAGAGGCACTGATTTTATTTTCTCTCTTTTGCCTTCATGGTGCCTGCTCTCAGCCTCCACAGTGAACTGGTGAAGTGCAGTGTGGCCTTGGGGGAGGCAGGAGGGGAGGAGGAAGGATGGAGGTGGAGACTTGTGTTTCTGCGGCTGCCCAGCGCGCTCAGGGTCTGAGCTGGTGTTCCTCAGGGCCCGGTGCCTGGGCGCATGGAGAGCTGCTGAGAGGAGGGGCTATTTCAGGATCAGAAGATGCTGAGCGGGCTGGGAGGGTATTTATAGAGCCAACCTTGGAGAGCAGGGTGCGCCTATCCCTGGAACCTTCCCCCACTTAGGATGTCTAAAGATAGATCCGCATGGCATCTGGTAGGAAGCGAGGTACACTAATTCCTTTTAAATCCACCAAGTTTTCTCCTAATAAACACTAGCCAGCCCTCACCGTCCCACTCAGTCCTGCCACTGGTCTCAGTTATTGGTGGGTCGTCCATTTCCAGGGGCACTGAGGGTGCAGGCCAGGAAGCTGCTTCCCGAGGGAGACTGGCATCTCCTTGGTGGCCCAGGCAAGGGCTGGAGTCAGCAGCAGGTGGAAGACAGCAGGCGGCTACTGCTTTCTGAAAGCCCATTGCGCCCAAGCACGGTGCTAGACTTAGGCACCACCACCGTGGGGCGCGTGTTGTGAAGCCCATCTCACAGACTGAGAAACCAAGGCGCAGTGACTTGCCTAAAATTGCTCTAAATTGGTGAATTTGAGATGTTACCCACTTCAGCCTAGAGACGGGGGAGGAGGGTGGGGAACAGTGCCGCCAGCCCCCCTATTTCAGGTGTGCATTTAGAACCACCATTCCCAGTGCGACTGGTTTAAGCCCACAGTTGGTGTCTGCCAAGTGACAGCTCTCCTCTCGCATCTTTTGCCCTGAAATGAGAACAGTTCCATCAGGCCTTCAGATCAGGCCTGGCTGAGCCCAGCCCTTGGGGTGCCAGATCCTCTTCTGACCCCAAAGGTGCGAGCCTTCCTGTGAAGTGTGTCTGTTCCGCTACCTGTCTAGGAAACTTGGCTACAAAGAAAGGAAAATGAAGGGGTGGATATTTGTCAAGCACCTTCCGTGTGAGAGACCCCATCTTACCGTGTTTTGTGAGATAGACACATTATTCGATTCCTCTTACCGTCCTGGCAATCTTATGAGATTAGTATTTTCTCTCTCATCCACAGATACGGAAACTCAGGTTGGAGAAGTTAAGTAACTTGCTCCGCGTCCCACAACCGGAAGAGGCCCAGCTGGGTCTGGAGCCTGTCTGCCCTGGTTAGTGCCTGTTGACTTCCTGGCCATGGATCCAGTGGCAGCCTGTTTGGTCTGTTGCTTCTGCCTCTTCTCCATCGACCGCTCCATGTCCGACAGTATTGTCTGTGCAGTGGGTAAAGGGATTTGATGGGT
>JAJEJO010001599.1:217127-238993 GCA_020662805.1 Glaucomys volans | reverse complement strand
CCCACAAATACATACAATCCTACGTGCCAATTAAAATATATTAATAAAAAGATCTGCTGCTTGAAAATATTTTGAAAATTATTATTCTTAGTAGAAAGGTTTTGACTCTCTGTGCAACCTTGATCGAGTCACTTCACCTCTCTGGGCTTCAGTTTCCTTCTTTGGAAAATGTGGACATTGGACTAAGTCCTGCCTAACCTTTCTTGTGTCAGGAGGCATATAAAAATATTATTACATGTGTATGTCACCTGAAGATAAAGAAAAGAGGAAGGTGGCATCTTGGGAACTCCATCCAAACCCATCTCCCCACTACCACCCAGTTACCACTGCTTAGATGGCCTGCAACTCAGAATCAGTTCATCCATTGAAAAGTTTGAGGCCTGAAAAGCTTGGGTTTTCCAGTTCTACCTGCCAAAGTTTCCCTCCTGTGACAACTTCAGATGGGGCAGCTGAGACAAGAAGTGGGGGACATGGGTAAATGGCAGGTTTATTGGTTCCCAGCTCCAGACAGTGTAGTGGCCAGGCCACAGGCTGGGAGGAGGGATGGAGCCAGAGCTGGCATTTCCAGATCCTGCCTGCTCCTAGGACTGCTTCAGGGAAAGGCCCCTCTGCCACCACTGCCCCAAGTCCCAGGGTCATGCCAGGGTTGAGTGGGCATGTCCTGATTGTGATGTAAAAACTCATCCTGGAAAAATAAATTTTTGTGAAAATTCCACTCTGGGCCCAGTGGGGGCTGGTGGTAATGGAGCACTGTGACTCCCACCCTGGAGTTGCTACACAGAGGAACTGGACGCACGAGCTGATCCCCATCTCCCAGGGCTCTGTCCAGGGCTTCAGGACAGCACGTAGACCTCCAGCAGGCTGGAGACAGCGTGCATGCGGTAGAAGATCCCAAAAGGCAGGCAGATGTTGACGATGGCTGCCCAGAGGGAGTAGCCGTAGAAGTCCACCTCGACGGTGTTGCTGAAGTGAGGGCGGGCCCCGAAGGCTGGCATGATCCACAGCTGTGGGGAGAGGGGCACGTCAAGGACTGGCCCGGAAGGCACCTATGGGTCATTTCTGTGGGCCTTGCAGGATGTGAGAGGATGGGGATCCCAGCCTTCTAGTTTGGCAGACATAAAGGGTTGGGTGTCACCCAGAGGCAACCTCCAGTGTCTTAGATAGGGCCTGTCACTCTCTAAAGAGTTCACAGAGTGTGCCCAGCTGAACTTTGCCCAGCCTAGGCTAGGCCTCCCCCAGGCAGCCACCTCTCCCTGCTCTTAGCCAGCCTCATCTATAGCACAGAAGTTTCAACAGGTGATGGAAGAAATTGGTTCAAGCACCTGAAGCAGCAACTGGAGCCATGTGTGCATGGGGGCGCTGAGGGTAGAATCAGTCCGAGCCGGGTCAAAGGGTTCAGATCTCACCCAGAAGGCTACTGCTCTCGAGTCCTCCCTGAGCTCTGCTGTCCTGTTCCACCCAACCCATCCCTTGTTCCCTTCCCAGGTCTGGGAGGAGGCTGAAGCCAGAATCCTTCTTCACCTCTGGCTGGTGCTTGGACAGTTTGGGTGTGGGGTATGAGGCAAAAGACAAAGGCTTTTACACTGGTCCCACCCCTGTGCCAATTAACTTCCTCTCTGGGTAGTTGGCAGACCTCTCTGAACCTGTTTCTGTCCTATACAATGAAGGAGACGGAGATGATACTATCAGAAGTGATTCAGGCTCAGATACCAGGAGCAAGAACAGCCTCCTGGAAGGTGGCTCCCAACCTATAACCTGGGAGGGTGGGAGTGGGGCCCTGGCAGGAGGGTGGGCACCAAAGCCAGCTCCAGGCATTGTGAGATTTTTGAGCCTTATTGCTTCTACTGGTACGGTCATAGATTGCTGCCACGCTTTTTTAAAAAGTGAAATTGACTATCGGAAGTCTCCTGTATGGGGTCATATCGTATCTATGGGGACCATGACTGCGTAGGCGGTTACTGGTAGGATAGGCAATATTCACAGTGGGACGTCACTTATGCATCTCTTTAAGGGCTGTTGATATATTTCACATAGGCAGAATTTCATGGGTCAGAATTCATATGTACAAATGTTAAAATGTGCTGGAATCCAACCCATGACTTTGCACATGCTAGGCAAGTGCTTTCACTAACCTATACTCCCAGGCCCCAGAAATACCCATATTAAGGATGTTTCTATATTAGGGATAATTTTTCTATTGGAGGGTATAGCTAAAATAATTGTTTTTATATTGAGTCAAATTTAATTAGAGGTGTTTTGTTCCTACTTGGGATGCACAGTTATTCCTTGGCATATTCAGGGAATTGGTTCTAGGAATTTCCCCACTTCCTGCCATGGATACCAAAATCCAAGGATGTTCAAGTCTCTTGTATGAAATGGCATAATATTTGCATGTAAGCTATGTATTTCTTCTTGTATTCTGTAAATCACCTGTAGATTACTGTACTCATGTAATATAATGTAAATACTATATAAATAGTTGGTACACTGTGTTGTTTAGGGAATAATAACAAGGAAAGATGGTGTACTCATTCAGTGGACTTTTTTCCTTAATATGTTCCATCTGAAGGATGGGTGAGTACTGGGACATAGAACCTGCAGATCGAGGGGGCCACTGAACCCTCTGGGGAACATGTATTATAGATTTCTGTACTGGAGGTCACTCTTCCATGGAACATTTCTATACTGGGTTGCAGGAATATTCTGGGGTGCACTTCATCATAAGGACTTCTGCCCTGTTGCTCTTAGTAGCTGACTTTGCCGATCACCTGGGAGATGACAGCTGTCACACACACCCCAGGTGCTTCCTAGCGGGCCCCACGCTGTACTTTGCCAACAGACTGCTCACAATTATGCGGGTCTTTGCAGCTTCCTGATGCTGCTCCAGATATTCTGAGAAGCAGGCAGGTCACAAGTTCCCAGGAGCAGTCACACCTCCCACCTAGGGGTGAGGGCCCTGCTTCCACATCAGCTCCCAGCTCCCTCTCACCTCTGCCAGCCCCATGTCAGCCTTCCCTGGGACCCTCCAGCTCCATCTGCTGCCTACATGCCAGAACACTAGGATTTCGTTCTATGGCCCCTAAGATGCTCTTTGCCCAAGGGCTGCAGTGACCCTCTCTGACCCTGCTCCTTTCCTAGAGAGCTGTAAGATTTTCCCCTGGGAAGACAGAAAGAGCTAAGTGACCCTGCAATAGGCTCTTCCCGTGGCCTTCTCCCCAGCCCACCCACCCGCAGCTACTCACAATGACATTGCAGAGCAGGAGAAACAGAGAGATGTCTTTGAGGCACCGGCGTCTCCAGTGGCCCCTAGGGGCCAAGATGATGGCCTCGGCTTCCTGAGGGCCATCTGGGCTGGGGTTGACCAGCCCGGGAGTGGGTGGGCAGGCAGGCAACGTGTGCAGGGCATCCAGGTTGGCAAAGGTAAGGCCATGGCAGGGCTCTTTGGGGAGGGTTTCGTGAGGCTCAGCCCCAGGTGGTCCCCGGTGGAGGCTCTCGATGATGAACACGTTCTGGAAGGTGTGCTGGGCTATCATGAGCAGAGCATGGGCCAGGTTCAGTGCCCCCAGCAGGTCCCTGGGTGTGCCCACCACCACGGCCACGATGGAGTAGTAGGAAATAGCATACTGTCCCAGGGCGGCGCCCATCAGCAGCGCCACATCCAGTGTGCGTGTGGGGTTCTTATGGTGGTCCATGACACGACGGTCAAAACGGTAGATGACAGAGCCACTGAGGCTGACCAAAGTCATGAGCCCCAGACAGGCGATGTTGAAGCTGTAGTAGGTGACCAGGGCCTGCTGGGTGCGGCCCCCCTCCCCATTCACTTGGACCTCATAGATGATGAAGACAGCCAGCCCCACCACGAGGAGCGCGAGGCCCAGGATCGGGCCAGCAAAAAACGTCTCTCGGAATAGGCTGACCTGGGACGGGCTGTGGCTGTGGCCACTGGCGGAGGCCAGCAGCCTGCCCACGTTCTTCCACATGACGTAGAGCATGGTGGAGGCGAAGAGGCTGTACTCGATGTTGAAGGGATACAGGTAGAAGTAGCCCTGCTGGAAGATCTGGCAGACGGTCGTATCACAGGGGCAGGGGTCCCCGCCAGTGGTGCTGCCTGCACGCTCCACTGTGGTGAGAGGGACACCAGGCTGGACTGCCCTCCTGACCTTCTGGAGACAACTCACCCCTGGCCTGGGACCTTTGTGAGGGCAGGGTCTCTGCCCATTGCCACGGGAGCTCAAAGGCCTTCATAGGCCCTGTGTGTTCATTCATTACGCAAATATTCATTGAGTACCTACTTTGTGCCAGAGCCTGTGAGATGCATCAGTTTTCAATTTAAAAAAAAATTGAACCACAGAACTGCCCACTTCACTCCATTCCATTTTTTGGATCCATTACCACCCATAATGACCCCTGGCTCCCTGAGAGACAAATTCTGGTCCCTTAGAGGTGGCCCTCTTAGGAGTCCCCTGAAGTCTAGGCATCTGACTCAGCCCAGCTGCTATGCCCAGGTCTCCACTGTGCCCTTTTGTCCCTTTGGTCTAAATCACACTGAAAGGCATCCTGCCTCAAGGCCAGAGTGTACGTTGTAGGATACTTTGGGCCTTGTCAGACACCTCTTTTGATCCCCAGAACCCTCCCAGCTGGGTTTTGCAGGTAACGAAGCTGAGACTCATTGAGGTCATGTGACTTATAATATTTGGAGAGCTGGAACAAATGATCTGACTTCCAACACGGAGGCCAGTCCCTCTCTAGCAGGCCTCTCCCATCCCCGCAGATCCAACATGTTAACTTGACCATCCCCATGGGCTGGTTTTAACTACCCTCTGGATCCTCTGGTTATACAGGGTGGCCCTTTACTAGTCCTGCCGGGCTGGAGTCTCCCTTGGGGTTGGGACCACTCTCTGTGTCTGGACCCCCCATGGGGGTTTATTCAGGCATTAGTCTCTAGTATGCTCCTAGCTAGCGGGGGGCCCTAAAGAAGCCCAGAGAACTAGGATCCAGGGACTGTGGACCTTGTTCTTACTTAGGTAGCACACTGGTTAAAAGTAAAGATGAATCCAAAACCTAGTGTCTTAATTTCAGATTCTGTGACCTTGGGGATCCATTTAACTTCTGAATGCCTTAGTTTCTGCACCTGTAAAATGGGAATATTCGTAGTTCCCAACTCCAAGGGAAGTTGTGAGGGTTAAATAGAGTGTTTCAGACACTTAGCACTGTGTAGGATATATAGAGCTCAGGAAATTGTCACTGTGTCATTGTGACAGGATGATTATTTCTCACCTCTGCCTCCTTCCCAGGCTTTCCTGTGTGATCCCAGGCACCCAGAACCGCTCTCCCCCTGCCCTGCCTCCCCTCTCTCCCCAGTTTGACGGTCCTTGCCCTTTCTTCCGGGTAGAATGGGGAGCTGGTAATGGGGCAAGAATGAGATGCCCTCCGTGCGCCTCCTCGTTGCCTACACCCCCAACACCCAGGAGCGGGAGGAGGCCCTGGCTTTCACCCTTGTCTCCATGCCCTTGTGAGGGCTCGGTTGACTGACTACAGATCCACAAAGCACCCAGCCCAAGGCCAGGGTAAAGAGGAACTCACAGTCAGGGGCGAGGCGGGTGTGGCTGGAGTTGCTGTCGTGAGAACTGCTGTAGGAGTGAGCCTGGTGCACAGATTCATCCACCACGGCCGCCATCCAGATGGCCAGGTTGGTGGTGAGTGTGAGCATGAGCCCACACCTGTTTGGGGATTGAAGGGGAAGCAAAGAGGCCGGTGAATGTTTGGTTCATCTTGGGTCCCTGGCAAGGTGGAGGGTTGGGAAGCTCTCCTAAGAGATGGTGCTGAGAAATGAAAGGACAGCCGGGTCCCTGTGAACAGGAAAGCTGGGTGAAAGCAACATTTAGCCTGGCCTAGATGCCAACCGGGGGACGGGGTCAGGGATGTTCAGAGGTTAAGGCCCCAGGCTCCCTCCCCTAGGGGAAAGCCCACAGCACAGAGTAGTAGAAACCAGGCTGAAAAAGTGAGGGGCCTTGGCTAAGCAGAGGGAGGAGCCATGCCCAGGCTGGAGAGCCCTCGTATCTCACTCTGGGCAGACATTGAACTGCAGTTCTCACCGAGTCAGATCCAGGTGGACATGAACGCAGTCCTTGGCGGAGACCCAGAGGAAGTAAGTCTGCATTGAGAGAGGAGGGAGGGTCATTGCTCAGCAGATGGGCTAAATCCAGATAGCCCCTGTCCCGGAGCTCTTATACTAACTGAATGGATTTTAGATTTACAAAAGATCAGGAATATTTTCTTTCTAGTCCATGGTACAGTTTGTATAAAGATAGAAGTTCTTTGTTCTTTGAAAGTTTATTTCTGGCTTTGTTTTGTTGTTGTTGTTTGGGGGGTAGTGATGGAGAGGCAAGCATATTTTTGACCACCTAATTATTTCTTCCTGGGCGTAAGGCCAGATAAACTACAACTACATAAACATGTCAAACTGTGGAAACCTGGGCAGCAGAGGTGGTGCCACAGAGGAGGACACCATCCCTCTGGTCATCAGGGTCATGTTATAGGCAGGGTCTCTTCTGGTCCTATGTAAGATCAGTCCTGCCTCAAATCAATCAAGCTTTCAAAATGGTGTGCGTGCAATAAATTTAAAAAGAAATTGAAAAAAAAAAAGAAATCGAACTTGTTTGAAAACTCCAGTTATAGGATGCCCACCTCCTGAGCAAATACCCAACATAGCAGCCATGGCCAAGGACAAACCGGCCATGCTGAGTAGGGATGCCCTTTCTGGGCACCCAAGGAGGGCAGGCCAGGTTCTAGCAGATAGGGCTGGTGTCTCAATTCACACCTCCTAGGTGTTAACAATTGGCACTGTTTAGGTTAAAATAAAAGTGCACCACCCCTAAGTAGGGGCTCACATTTAGATCTTACCTCATTACACATGCCTGCACTCACATGATCCCTGCTATGGTTCTATTCCAGTTACCCAATTGCTCAGGGTGGAAGTCAGGGGCAGTTGGAACTCAGGACTCCTGACCCTTGCCAAGCATTTGCTCCTTTCCATCACATCCAGTGACACTCCTGCTACCCACCTGGACAATGACAAACACAGCCTGAATGAGGGGGTACAGGATCTTGATGGCTGACTGGCACTCAAAGAAACTGGAGTAGTAGCCGATCTTGAAGACATCCATGACAAGAGTGCAGATTCCAAACAGTACCAGCCCACCTGCAAGTCAGGGGCAGTGGAGGGGTTGTGGTGGTGGATCAGAGAGCCAGGAGAGAAGGCTTCTAGAGTAGAGGATAGGCCCAGCAGATGGGTAGCTAGATCAGTGGGTGCAGTCAGTGGTTGGATGATTGGGTGGATGGATGGATGAATGAATGGGGGAACAGGTGAGGGGCAATGAATGAATGAATGAATAGAAGGATGAGTGCAAGATTAAGTGGGTGGATGCATGGATGTCCTATTGTGCTCTTCTTTCTGGGACTGCATAGATAAAGGGAAGGGACCTGGCCTGGCTCATTCAGCTACTGCTGTCTTCTGTTTCCCCTGTTCCCCATCAAGGACACTCTCATGAACACCTCTTTCCAAATCCTTGGATAAGGCAAGGAAGTCCCCTTCCATCCTGCTATTCATCCCTTCTTCAGGTCCCCTTTCCCTCCCTCCTCTTCCGCTGTAGCTCACCTCATCCTCAGCCACATCCAGTGCTCCAGAGGGAATTTCTCCCCCCTCTGCACCAATGCACACTGCAGGTGCTCCAAGAGCCTGGCCTAAAGCTCCCCGCAGTGCCCGCCCCACCTCAATCCCCACTTCCTCCACCTCTGGCTACGCACCTCTGAGCCAGATGGGACCAGCATGCGTGTCCCGATAGGGCACCGCGTCGGGGCAACGCACAGTTCGGAGGAGGTAGAAGAGGATCCAGAGTACCGTCAGCAGCATCATGGCGGTGAGCAGCGCGAACACGTCAGTGTCATACACTGCCACCTTGTTGAAGGCACCGCCACTGATGAGGGTGCTGGCGAGCAGCAGCACGTTCACGGCCAGCAGCACCGACAGCAGGCGCCCGCCCTTCTTCCACACCTCGCGGGGGCTGGCCTGCGGCGCAGGCGGGTTCTCCTTAGGCCCCGAAGTTGGCTCCTCAGACATGGTGGGGGCGACAGGAGGAGGTTGGAGGGGTCACTGCGGGGGAGGAGTGAACAGGACCTCAGGTTAACCCCGACAGCTTTCCTTATCTTATCCCTAGATTTGAAGGCCAGTGGGTTCCTAACCCCTAGGATGGGGGCTGAAAGCGCTGGAGCAAGCGCCGGACAAGGGGGAGGAGACAGACCAGAGCCCGCTCCTCTCCTGCTCCACCGAAAGGAGGAAAGGGGCCGCAACCGCTTGGCTTCCGTCCAAGGTCCCCACTTTCAAAATCCCATAGTCGACTGGTTCAGGACACCCACCTGATTGGGCCGAGAGCCCACGCAGAGTTGGGGGTCAGGGGGCAGCAAGCGTCTCCTTTCTCCCACGCCGGGATGGACGGGAGCTTTATACCCGAGAGGACAGGGTGATTTACAGCAGCGGGAGCTCAGCTCCATAAACCTCTCAGTCCCACTCACATGATCCATCTTTTCCGCGAACTGAATTTAGGGAAGAGAGAGCGGGAGCCAGATAAGGCTAGATTTGTATCTACCTATTAAGAACTCTCCAACCCCTCACCCCAGCGTGGCCAGGCTCGGGCGTGACCTCCCACTCAGATGGCATCCCTTCCACCGCGCCCATTGAGACCTGGTGTGCAGTGATGGCGCACCCAGAGCCTTCCAGACGCCCCAAGTGCCTGTTGACACTTTGATGCCCTCCTAGCCCTGGTGCACCCTATACCTTTGATCTTGGATTCTGCCCGAAATTGGGACACCAGCTCCCTTTTCCCCACCTGCCCACACAATGATCGAAGTTCTTTTTCCTCTATCGCCGCCCGGCTCCGCAGCTCCGCTGGATGCTGTCAAGTCTAGGGCTTGGGTACCAAGTTCCCACGCGGTGCGTGGTCTGCTTCCAGTCCTCTAGCGCCCTCTGCTGGAGCGCGGATGGTCGGTCCGGCTCAAGGGATGGCCCCCAGGACTGCTGCGTCCTACTAGCTGTCTTGTCGAGTGAGTCCTCATTCCCTTTGGGCCCACTGCCCCGGGTTAAGGACTGCCCCTCCGCCCCGCCTTCGCCTTCCCCAGCCCTTCGCGCGTTCCTTTGCCTGGTGGAGAAATCGGGAATCGCAGCCCTGGAGCTTTAAGACGGACCCCGCAACTGTCCCGGTTCTGGACCTCACGAGTGGGAGCGCTGCAGTGGGCACTTTGGAGTGAGGTCAGGGACTCACGTGGGTTGCCCTGTGCGCTGAGGCGCGGGGGGTTTAGGACCCAGGGGAAGCCGGGGGCGGCTCCCTGGGCAGCGGGAGGTCCCCCACCCCGCCGCCCCGCCGGGTGAGCGGCTCAGATGTCCCGGTAGCCGCGGCTCTGGCGCTCCGCACCCTCCATCTGCGGCAGCGGGGGCTGGTGGCCCCGGCCCCTGCCCGGCCCCCTCCCCTGACCCCATGCCTCAGCCCTAACCCCGCTGCCCTCCCCCGCGGGGGGCATTTCCCGGTGTCCCCTGCCCGCCCCGTCCGAGCCGGGCGCCATGAACGACCAGTACCACCGGGCTGCCCGGGATGGCTACCTGGAGCTCCTCAAGGAGGCCACACGGAAGGAGCTGAACGCCCCAGACGAGGATGGCATGACCCCCACCCTCTGGGCTGCCTACCACGGAAACCTGGAGTCGCTGCGCCTCATCGTGAGCCGCGGGTGAGTCGCCCTCCAGCAGGCAGGGGAGGGGACGAGCCTCCAGCTCCGCGCCAGGCCTGGAGACGCCTCCCCAGACTCCGAGGCATCGCTTGCCCCCTCCTCTGAGCTGCCTTCTTCCCCAATGGGCAGAGGAGGGCTCTAAGTTGGGACCTTGGAGCCTGGCATGTGTGGGGGAGACACACGTGGAGGGGGGCACATAAGCTGGGACATGTGACACTGTGACCTGGTTGTGGGGATTTGAGGGCCCATGATTGTTGGAGAGGGGCTGCAGAGGGAAAGGTGGAAGAGATTTGCTGGGTGGGGGCGCCTAGAAGCAAGGGTGAAAGGGAAAGTGAGAATCTGAGAGAAGACCAAAGCTCAGAAGGCTGGGAAGTGGGGGCTAGGGAGGGGCCGGTCTTTGCTGCCCACTCCCCATTCTGGGAGCCAAAAGGCTCTCAGCCAGCACCCACAGCTCCCCACAGGCTGGGTCTCACCCTTCTCTCTCCCTCACTCTGCTCCTTCCTAGGATTTATGGGCACTGTCCCTAGTACCAAATGTCACTGGTTCAGCCACCCCATTAATGTGCTCTGTACCCTTCCCCCATTGGTCACAGTTGACCAGTGAATGTTGTTGATTCCGAAGGGGCTTCTGTCTCTCCTCCTCCCCCTGGAGTTGTCCTATGGGTGGTGTGAACAGAGTCTGCATGCCAGGGCCAGGCAAGGTAGCAGGGCCCAGGAATGCAGGCTCAAACCCACTGAAGTGGGTTGACCAGGGTGGGGAGGTCTGAATCACACACCTGGGAACGATTTCCCCATTCATTGACAGTTGATAAATCTTTTTAAAGAGTTGTGAGTGGGGAAGTTGAAATCAGATTGGCCTAGACACCAGTGTGGCCTGGGCAGGAAAAGGGGCAGAAGGGATGCCCCAGGAATGTTAATGTGAATGTTTCAGGTGGTGGGGGGAGAGGAGTGGGTATTGAGCTGGTCCTGGTGCCGTGCATCAGGCCTGAGGCCTGAGTATGTGGTGGGTGGAGGGACCCCTTGCCACTCCTCTGTGGCTGCTCCTTGGGCCTAGCAGCATGGGGGAACAGCCCCTGGAATTAGGTAGTTGAGGAATGTTCCAAGAGGTCATGACTTCCTGGCTCCTCCTCCCTCTCATAGGGCACACAGGGACACTGGCCCCCTGCCCCTCCTTCAGAGAGGCACCTGGGTGTCTCCAGAAGGGGACTAGAGAGGAAGCAGGCTTACTACTTTCTCCAAGTCTTACAGAGGCCAAGCTTGGTGCTGGATGGGCGTGAGTCTGATGCCCGGCAGCCCCTCCTCACAGTATCCCGCAGAACTTGGCATCCACTGGGGAAGCTGAGCAGGGGGGTGTGAGGGGACATGTTGAGACAAGGGAGTGATTCTTCCTCCAGACCTAGGGGTGACCTCGGGGCCTCATTAGTGTGGTCAGGGGCCCCACGCTAGGCCCCAGAGAGGCAGGAATTCTGGAGGCGCCAACAGGACGGCCTCAGGGAGAATAGTCTGACATGGAGGGTGCTGGAAGGAGCTGCTGGGATCCCTGCACAGGCCAAGCCGGCCAGCCTCACAGGGCTCCCAAAGATGGACAGCCTGCGTAGGGGCGGGCAGACCTGCCAGGTGCAGACCCTCCTCCTCCTCCTCTCCAGTCCTGGCTGCCCCCGCAGTCCCCTTCTGGCCGAGGCCAAGGCCCGACACCTGCTCTAACACTCGCCTTGCCAGGCCTGGCCCTGCTCCCCGTAGACATGGCAGCACCCACTGCTCACAAGCGCACACCCTCACCCCCTCACCCAGGCTCAGGCCCAGCACACACTACCCTCTTGTCCTCTTTCACCGCCACCCCCCAACGTGCAGCCACACTCCCCACTGCACCTGCCTAGAGACCCAGACTCGGCCCTGGCCCACCACCTCTCTGGGCCAGCTCCCCGCTGGGCCCATGAATAATTCACTCCTTTCTCTCTGGGCATCAAATATTTATCCCCTGAGATTCCCAGCTCTGCGTTGGGGAAGGCCCCGCCCCGGCCCCGCCTTGGTCCCGCCTTCTCCGTCGCCCCGCCCCTTGCGAGGCAGGCCGTTTTCCGCAGGGCTCAGGCCAGCGGGTCTCCCGGAGTCAGTGGAGAGGGAGGTCTCAGGCCCATGGGTTCCTTTGCGCCTGGCGTGCCTGTGAGGAAGCTCCACGAGGCTGGGGCCCTCCCCTCCTCGCCCGGTCCCCCATTCCCCTTCCCTCCGGCCCTAGCCCACTGCCTGCCCCAGCTGGCTGTGGCTTACCATTCCTCCCCACGTGATCTCCCTGCAGGGGTGACCCAGACAAGTGTGACATCTGGGGCAACACACCCCTGCATCTGGCAGCTTCCAATGGCCACCTGCACTGCCTGTCCTTCCTGGTGTCCTTTGGGGCCAACATCTGGTGCCTAGACAACGACTACCACACGCCGCTGGACATGGCTGCCATGAAAGGTCACATGGAGTGCGTGCGCTATCTGGACTCCATCGCAGCCAAGCAGAGCAGCCTCAACCCGAAGCTGGTGGGCAAGCTGAAGGACAAGGCCTTTCGCGAGGCGGAGCGACGCATCCGGGAGTGCGCCAAGATGCAGCGCAAGCACCACGAGCGCATGGAACGGCGCTACCGGCGAGAGCTGGCGGAGCGCTCCGACACGCTCAGCTTCTCCAGCCTCACGTCCAGCACCCTGAGCCGCCGGCTGCAGCACCTGACGCTGGGCAGCCACCTGCCCTACTCGCAGGCCACTCTGCACGGCACCGCTAAGGGCAAGACCAAGATCCAGAAGAAGCTGGAGCGGCGCAAACAGGGCGGCGAGGGCACCTTTAAGGTCTCGGAGGACGGCCGCAAGAGCGTCCGCTCGCTCTCAGGCCTGCAGCTAGGCAGCGACGTGATGTTCGTGCGCCAGGGCACCTACGCCAACCCCAAGGAGTGGGGCCGCGCCCCGCTCCGGGACATGTTCCTCTCCGACGAGGACAGCGTCTCCCGTGCCACGCTGGCGGCCGAGCCTGCCCACTCGGAGGTCAGCACCGACTCAGGTCACGACTCCCTGTTTACCCGCCCCGGCCTGGGCACCATGGTGTTCCGCAGAAACTACTTGAGCAGCGGGCTGCACGGGCTGGGCCGCGAGGACGGGGGCCTGGACGGGGCAGGCACGCCGCGGGGTCGGCTGCACAGCTCCCCGAGCCTGGACGATGACAGCCTGGGCAGTGCCAACAGCCTGCAGGACCGCAGCTGCGGGGAGGAGCTGCCCTGGGACGAGCTGGACTTGGGCCTGGACGAGGACCTGGAGCCCGAGACCAGCCCGCTGGAGACCTTCCTGGCCTCGCTACACATGGAGGACTTTGCCGCCCTCCTGCGGCAGGAGAAGATCGACCTGGAGGCGCTAATGCTGTGCTCTGACCTCGACCTCCGCAGCATCAGCGTCCCGCTGGGGCCGCGCAAAAAGATCCTGGGCGCGGTGCGGAGGCGGAGGCAGGCGCTGGAGCGCCCGCCAGCCCTAGAAGACACAGAGTTGTGAGTGTCAGTCGGGTCGTGTGCGCAGGGATGGGGGTTGGAAGGCCCCTGGGGAGGGGGAAAAGCACACCACAGTTCATAAAATCTAAACTGCCCTTACAAGAGGTCCCACTATTTTATTTACCACGAGCAGCTGCTGCCAATTTAATGATGACTTGAGACTTTCTTATCGCAGCTGACAGAAGAGGCACCTAGACTCTGGAAATATCGAAATGTGGGAAAATGGGCATCTTCCTGTCGATGCCGCGGCACGGTCATGGTAATCACAGAGGATGCTTTTGAGCCCTCCCACCTTCCAGGTTCTGGGATGTGCTCTTGGGCAACTCCTCACTGAAGCCTGAGTCCCTTTATGTGGTGGCTGTACCTACTGTCCCCATGGTACAAAGGATGAGCAGCGGAGGCTCAGTAATAGCTCACTCACCCCAGCCACTGCTGCTGCATGCAGAGCTGGGCTTGATCCCAGGTCCCTGTGGACAGAGGGTGTGGCACTAACAGGTCAACTGCCCAAGGCCTCCAGGCAGGTGTTTTATTTGTTGTCCTTGAGGTCTGCAGCCTGCAGCCAGGAGCAAGAGCAAATGCTCCCAATGGCCAATAGCAGCCATCACAGCTGCCCAGGGCTGCCACCACACTGGTCCTCTTGTAGGTTGACCCCTGCCCCACAGCATCCCATAAGCCTGAAAATACTTGCCCCTCCCCCTCTGCTACTGTGACCTTGAATGTTTGGGGCAGGGGTGGGTGTGGGGAGGCAGCCTGGTTTATCATTTGGTGAATGGGGAGACCGTGTCCCCCATCCCTGACCATCCTGTCCAGAGAAGGGAGGCTAAATCATCAAAGTGGTTGGTTCTGGCTGGAGATGATACCTTTGATACCTAAGGTCTATTTCTGTCTGTCTCTTCTTCCGCAGGTAACCAGGGACTCCTCTCCTCTGACCAAAATGAATTGCAAGTTGCCACAACCCACGGTGGGGCCATGAGGTCCTCACAATTGCCAGCCCTGTCGCCCCTTCCCCAGGAGCAAGGACCATGTGAATCATCTCCCTTGAAAGCCTGTCCATCCTCGAAGCAAGGGTGTGGCCTGGAGGCAGCCTGAGGGGCAGCAGAACACCCCTGAGCACCAGTGCTGAGGGTCCTGAGCCCTAGAGCTGCCCCTGTCAGAGCGACCTTGAGAGGTCCATGAGGATTTGTGGGCAGCCCCTAAAGGAGAGCAGGTCTACTTGTCCCCTAGAGACTGGACAACATCAGAGCTGGAGGACGGGGGCAAGCAGGGGATGGGACCTATCTTACCATGAGGTGTTTCCTACTGCTCCTCCCCATCGAAGACTTGCTGATTCCTACATTTTAGAAGGGAAGAGTTTGGGCAACCTCCCTCTCCCGCATATGCCCCAGGGGGAAGGTTCCCTGGCCACGCTCTTCAGCCAAATGCCCTGCCTTTCAGTCCCCACCTCATCCCCCTACAGGCCAGCCCCATCTCTTTTACTACTGGCTGCGACTGGAGCAGAAGAGCCAGGCTGGGGTGGGCTGGGGCCTGATCTCCTCCAGCCTCCCCCTCCTTTACTGTGCATCCTGCTACCCCCCACCACCAGGAGCCCAGAGGGCCAGAATGCTAGGTGCTAGTTCCTAGAGCAGCAGGCTGCAGTATTGTGGCCCCCAGGCCTGGTGGGTACCCACTGGCTAGAGAATGGCATCTGCCAACAGCCTCAGAGTCTCCCAGGGGCCCACATGGGCAGGGGCTGGGCACAGCCAGGTGTCAGGCCCAGCATGGGGAAGTTCTGTGAGGGTGAAACTGGAGAAAGTGATAATCTAAATTGTTGATTGTGTCCAGGCCACTAGGGCTGCGGGTGCGTGTGTGCACATGCCTGTGTTTTGAGGGCTGTGGGTTTCTCTGGAGGCCTGGAAGCACTGGCCTGCTGTGTGATTCTTCATGGATCACGAGGAAACAAGAGCTCACCATTTGTCCCAGCTCTGTGATGGTGGTGAGACCAGGGGAAAGGCCAGCCCAGAGGGTCCTCAGGGTGTATCCTTGGAGCTGTCCAGCCTGACCACGGTCACAGGTATGGGAGAGTCCCTCAGGAGCCACACACGTGTGCATGTCTGTGCCCTGTGCAGATGCACCCTTCCCCCTTGTCAGCTGTGGACTCCTTATCTGTCCACAGCTTGAGAAGCAGCCCCTGCTCCTCCCAGGACCTCCTTGGCGGGGGCAGGAGAACAGGATCCCCAAAGATCCATCTGGTCTGTCTGTGTGTGGCCCCATCTGCAAACAAGCCCAGAGCTGGGGATGTGAGGGAGGTGGACCTGGCTGCCTGTTACAACCACCCTGAGCCCCCATCCTGAGCCCACCCCGTCTCCTCTCCCTGTTGTCCGGGCCTGGGCCTGGGGCCACCCCAAGTGCCCACTTGTCTTCTCTGAGCCCCAGGTGCTGCCTTCCTCTACTGATCCCTGACTGTTTACTGTCCCGACCCCTCAGTACCCCCTATGCTGAGGTGCGCGGGGCCCCCATTCCCTCCACTGTACACAGACCCCTCCCTCAGGCTCATTATAACTTTTGTAGAGAAAGTTCTGTATTTTTGTCATACTTGTGTCCACGTCTTCAGTCATTAGGGCATGGGAGAAGGCTGGGGTGAGGAGAGTGAGAGGCTGGGGTGGGAGAGGGTCTTCCTGGGCCTGTGAGGACTGGGTCTGCTTCCTTGTAGGGGGGTCCCCACCAGGGCATCTCAGCATGGTCACCTCCTGTATCCCCCAGACTTTGCCCTGCTAGGCTAGCAGAGCCCAAATCAGGAGCTGGTGAACAGAGAGGGTGAAGAACTAGGCCAGCAGGGTCCCTCAGGAGCTGAGCGAGGGGGAAGGTCCAGGTCCAGCCCCGACTCCAGGACTGAGGGCATGGTCCCTCATCCCAACAGGCCTGTCTGAGCTCTTCCAGAGAGGCCTTAGATGGGGAGGCTCTGGGCCCTCTCACCCCTGGGAAACCTCCAGCAGGGGCTGTATTTCCCTCAGCACCCCAGGGAGCTCTTGCGGTGACTGTTTGGAGCCCTTGGAGACCTCCCATGGGCAAGTCTTCTCTTTAAGTGGGTGGATAGTGGATGCTGCTTTCTGGGTCAAGTCTGGGGTCGTCTGTTCCATTTCCTAAGGATGCTTCTGCCAAGAGGGGCTCAAGGCCACCCCTTCCTCCTAGCAACCATCCTTGGGTTCTAGGCCAACTCTCTCCACCTTACAGATGGAAAAACTGAGCCCCACGGTGGGGCAAGGGCAGACCAGGAACCCAAGTCTCCCCACTGCTGCCTCGCATTCTCACACCCAGGATGCCCAGGGAGTCAGCTGGGCGGCATGTGGTCCACGCCCGGCTTCCCTGGCTCCAATGGGTGCTGCTGCCTTGCGACCCCTGCTGGCCATTCTTGTCACTGCACCTACCTGCCAAAAGACCTGTAGATCCTCCCTGTGGCCATCCAGGGGAGGCCATGGAGATGACCAGCGACCAATCAGAGCAGAGCCGAGCTCGGAGTCCAGACAAAGACTAAACAGAAGCAGTGGGGACAAGGGTCTCCATGGGCTGGTGTGGCTGGAGGGCGGAAGCCTGGGGCTCCTGTAGCAGGTCCAGCTCCCAAAGACGGAGGGAACTTTAAACACAAGCAAAGGAAAGCATTTTACACTCAACCTCCTTGAGTTGGGAGTCAACTGGCTCGACTCGTTCCTCTAAAAATCTAGCTCGAGGATAGAGAAATTCTAAAAGTTTACAAAACTCAGTGCTTCTGGCCTTTTGGTATTGCAATCTGGTAACAACATGGTTTTGTTTTGTTTAGGGGTGCTTAACCACTGAGCCCTTATCTATTTATTTGTTTAGAGACAGGGTCTTGCTAAGTTGTTTAGCGCCATGCTAATTTGCTGAGGCTGGTTTGAATTTCCGATCCTCCTGCCTCAGCCTTCCAAGTTGCTGGGATGACAGGCGTGTGCCATCGTGGCTGGCTAGCAAGGGACTGTTCCAGGGAGACACACAGTGAGCACACATATACTACTCTCTGGTTTTGCTCACAGGAGGCAAAGAATCCCCAGAGGTCCAGGGACCTGGGTTAGGAAGTTTTGGTTAGGCTGCTGTGAAGTTAATTTCATAAATGAGATTACTGATTTGCTGGAGGTGGGGTAGTGGAATGAATCATGGGCAGGAGGAGCAGCCATGGTATGGGGCCCAACCCTCCCATTTTCACAGATGAGCTAACTGAGGCCCAGAGGGAAGGAGCTGGCCAAAGGTCATACAGAGCACTCCAGCAAATACTGCAAGTTCTCCTGAGGCCTTGGGTGGTTCCCAAGGCCTGTCTCCAGGTTCCCAATGACCACCCCCAGATAGAATGGCACCCCTTCTCCACAGTAAATGCTCCTCTCCTCTCCTCTGAGGTTAGCCAACGTGAGAAGGTGGCAGGCCTCAGGGGACAGCCAGATCTGGGCCCCAAACTGGCCCACCCCCTCTAGCTATGTGGCTTTGGGTAATTTACTCTCTGTTTCCCCATGTGTAAAATAGATATTCTGATAATGGTGTTAACCACATAGGTTATAGGAGGGTGAAATGATTATGCCCACGGAGCACTTAGCACACCCTGAACTTTAGTACACATCAGTTCATCACGATCACAGTTATTATTGGTCTGACAATGACCCAATATCCCTGGGCCATTGTCAGTAGGTGGGTCCTTGATGTCCCAGGGAGCTGTCCTCCCCTTCAGATCCTCTTATGGGAATAACCCCCACACACTCCCAGCACCACCCTGGCTCCTAGAGTCCCACTGGAGGCATCTTCCCCAGACCATCAGGGGGCATAGACAACCCTGCCAATGGCTAGGGAATGGCCTCAAGGTGGACTCCTGGCCAGTGGGAGGACCCCAGGGAATGCCAGAGATGTTCCTGGGTGCCCAAGGAGCTGGGCATCTTTTCTGGAGGGGGTGTCACCTTGATTATGCCACTATCTGATGTTATTGGATGTTTATCAGATGTTTGTCCTGCCCTGTGAGGCAGGCAGGTGAGGCCAAGTGTTAGCCCACTTCATAGATGAAGAGATTATCAGAGAGGCTATGTGACATTCTGTTAAGGAACATTCAGGCTCCTTGACTAGGTCACTTAAGCCACTCCTGTCCCAGGGCAAGGCTTTCAAGATTTTACTATCAATTGTTGAGACTTTATAATATGTTGGGGTGCTATATTAAGTACTGTATATGAGGAACCCTCACAGTAAGACCATAACCCTTGCCTAGAGAGCAAGGACTACATTGTCATGATTGTCCCAAATTTTACACATGGGAAAACAGAGGCTCAGAGCAATGATGGGATTTGCCCTGGTGGTTCTCAGGGCTACCAGGCCTCAAGGGGAGACTTCCTGATACTGAAATCTGCATCTGGCCACATGCTGCCTTGCCCCCATGCTTCTCTGCCTTTGGTAGGGATGTCTTTGATCTTGAGTGTCCTCAACCTGGGTGTGCCTGGGTCCTAGGCAGGTACCAGGCTCAACCTGAGGTGGGACAGGGGACCCTGGCAGCTTTAAGGTCCAAGTGCATGTCTGATGTGCCGTCCACCTGGGGTGCTGGACTGAGAGAGGGCAGGAAGGACTGTGGGGTCCCAGATAGGACACTAGGGTGCTGTTTGGGAGAACAAATCTCCAAGACTCCAGCCTGGCTCTGTCGCTGGTTGAGCTGGAATCTGTGGCCCAGCCTCTCCTTCAAGGGCCTCCTCCTTTCCCTACCCCAATCCTACACCTCAGCAACCTGGGGGGCATTCCTGGGAACCCAGTGTGCAGAGCAAAGGGGTAATGCCTGGGTCCATGGGCAATGGCCTCAGAGCTGGGCTCACGTCTCGGATCTGCTGCGGCACAGCTCTGACCTTGGTCAAAGCGTGTAACTTAATTCTGCAAAATGGACATCAAGTTGCCTTCCTGATGGGGTGATCGTGAGACTTGGCACATAGTAGGTACGCAGCACAGGTCCCACCAGGTCTGGCCTTCTGTTGCTGGTGAGAGCCACCCTCATTGTGCCCAGATGCCTCACTGGGGTCCCTCCCTTGGACTCTGGCACAGCTTTCATAGGAGGCACTACTGTTATTTCTGTTTTCATCTGAGGAAATGGAGGCTAACAGACGTGTGTAAAACGTGCCCAGGCCACACCGCTGGGAAGTAGGGAGTTAGAACTCCATCCTGGACAGCTGCCTCCCCACCATGCCATGTCTCATCATGGCATTTGAGCTGTTATTGAGCACCTGTTGTTTGTCTACGCTTAACACCCATGATTTCCATGAGTCCTCATGACAGCCTCATTTCATAATGACAAGGATCATTATACCCATGTGATGGGGAACAGAATTGAGGCTGAGGGTACTAAGTCGTTGCTTGGGTCACACAGCTGGTAAAAGCACAAATAGGACCTGACTCCTGGTCTGTCTGTCTCTCTAGAGATGCACCCCAGACCATTTTCTCCAAGAAGGTTGAGGACAGGGAGCCCTCCCCAACTCTTTATTATTGAATGACAAGGCCTCATGTAGAGCCTGAAGCAAGGTCACTTCTGATAAGTCATTTCAGAGTCACCAATGCCTGCCCTTTAGAGAAGGGGCCCAGGGGCATACCAGTAGTGACCCTGAAATCCCATAGAGCAAAATAGGCCTCATGGCCTTATTTCCACACCCACACTGGGTGGGCGGGCATTATTGAGAAGTCCCATTTTATAGATGCAGCAACTGAGGGGCAGGGGCAGGAGTGAATGACCTGCTAGCACGTGCACGGGGCAGAATGTCTGGTCTGCTCCTCTCTCATGCTACTAGTTGCCTCCCAAAATCTGGATTTAGCCAGGTGTAGTGGCACATGCATGTAATCCCAGCAGCTTGGGAGGCTGAGGCAGGAGGATTGAAAGTTCAAAGTCCAGCAATTTGGCAAGGCCCTAAGCAATTTATAGAGACCTGTCTCAAAATAAAGTAAAAAAGTAAAGTAAAGTAAAATAAAATAAAATAAAATAAAATAAAATAAAATAAAATAAAATAAAATAAAAAATAAAATAAAATGGGCTGGGGATGTAGCCAGTGGTTAAGCACACCTGGGTTCAATCCTTGATATGAAAAACAAAAAATAAAACACAAACTCAGGATTGAGCACCTTTTATGTACCAGGTACAGCTAAGCCAGGAGAATGGTCCCATTGCCCTGCTTCTCCCACAAGGACACTGCCAGGCAGGTTAAGTCACTTGCCCAAGTCTCAGGGTGCTCAGGTGCCCGGGCTGTGGGATTTGAACCCCAACTCTGGCTCTTTCCCTGGCAGGCCCCACCTCCCTCCACTGAATTCCCTGAGCCTCCTCCCTGGGATCTCCCCTGTCACACAAGTGCTGCTGGTGATGTTTCTCGACCTGAGTCCCTAGACCAGGAACAGAGGTCAGCTGGTGGGACCCGGAGAGAAATGGGGACAGGTGTGGCTGCCTCCTCTCCCCCTACTCCTGTGCACACGTATGCCTGTGCAGCCCGAGTGTGTGTGTGTGTGTGTGTGTGTGTGTGTGTGTGTGTTCTGTCACTTTGTCTGGAATCTATTCTTAGACTCCTCCTCCTGCCTTCATCTATTTTTAGGGCCCCACCTCCTTCAGACTAGAAGGTTGAAACTTCTGGCCACCCTGCCTCCATCTTACCCGTTCCTCACCCTGAACCCTGGGGTTCCCCAAACTTCCCCCAACCTCTCTTTGGGTGACTGGCCTGTTGGGAGCTCCAGCCCTGGGGGAGGCGTGGGAGGAGGAGAGAAGGACCCCTGTGGCAGAAGGCAGGGACAGGGGGAGGGACAAATCCACTCCTAGGGCACCTGGGGATCCTCTGCCTGGGCTGGGTGTCCACCCGGGAGGCACAGCTCTGCCACTTCCTGGGAAGGTGGGTTCCCCTTTCTGAGTTTCAGTGTCCCCCCTGCAGTGGCAGAAATCACACCCACACTGCAGGCCAGCCGGGAGGTAAAGGTGAAGCATTTAGCTCAGGTCGCAGCCCCCAGCAGGTGGAGGACCAGCCAGGGGCCTGGAGGCCAAGGCCTGAGCGTGGGGGAGGGTCACGGGCATCAGCCAGGCCTGGCATCCCTGTGACAGTGGCAGGGAGACCCGACATGCTGAGAGGTCCCCAAACTCACCTTTCTGCGGCTCCCACAACTTCTGTGCTGCCCAGTACTACAGAGCAGAGCTGGGTGGGGTCATCGCGCCCTGAACCCCCAGCCCTCTACACCCACCGCCCACAGGAAACCATGGCAGGGAGGAGAGGGGACCTCAGGGAGTGCGTGTGCTCCCTTGCAGGAAACGGAAACCCTTTATTAGCATCATTAGCAACACCAATGCCAGACGGGAAGATCGCAAGTTCAAGGCCAATCTGGGCAGATTGGACCCTGTCTCAAATAAAAGGAAAAGGGCTGATGGGGCTGGGCTGTGGCTCAGTGGCAGAGCACGTGCCTGGCATGCGTGAGGCACTGGGTTCGATCCTCAGCACCATATATAAATAAATAAATAAAATAAAGGTATTGTGTCCATCTATTACTAAATTTTTTTTTAAAAAAAGGGCTGGGAAACAAAAGAATATAAGAAATAAAATTCAGAATATTAATTT
>JAJEJO010001599.1:159259-201845 GCA_020662805.1 Glaucomys volans | reverse complement strand
CAATCCCTGGTTCAAAAAAAAAAAAAAAAAAAAAGAGAGAGAAATCCTCAGGGTGGGGCTCGAAACTCCGGGAAGGGAGCTGAGGCTGGTGGTCAGGGAGGGCATTCTGGCCTCCCCTGGCCGCCCCCCTAGCCCAGGCGGCTTCTCGCCCCAGGGTCGCCTCCGCAGCGGCGCATCCCCGGGCTCCTCCCGCGCCGGTTCTGGTGCAGCGCGCGGGGAGGGCGCGCGTCGGCCGGGCCGGGCCTCCAGGGCGGGCGGCAGGAGGCGCTGGAGCGCCCGCACGCTGACCCTGGGGGCCCTGGGTGTCCCCGGGTCCGCGCGTGACTCCGCCCCGCGCGTTCCCGCCTCGCTTGTGCTGCAGCGCATACGCCCAAGTCCTCGCGTCCTCCGCCGGCGTCCCCGAGCCGGCGCGCCCAGGGAGCCCATGGAGCTGGCGCGCAGCGCGCCCGGGGGCGACGGCGGGGCCGAGGCGCTGCTGGGGGAGCTGGAGGGGCTGGTGCAGGACGTGGTGAGGGCGAGCTCCTGGTGGGAGCGCCACGGCGTGGACTGCGCCATCCTCGCGCTCAGCCTCCTCGCCTTGCCAGTCGGTGAGGGACACGGGAACAGGGACACGGGGACAGGGTGACAGAGGGACGGGCTGCGGGCGGGGTAGGTTGCGGCGGAGGGTGATTGTGCTTGCAGGCAGTGCTGCAGCTGGCTGGCGACCGGGAGGGAAAGTCAGACCTGTCAGACCTGTGCCGGGGTCCCTAGCCTGGAGGTCACACCTTAAGCCCTAAAGTGTGGCTTGGAGTGTCCTGCCCCATGACTCCTGAGGAGCTGGGCTCCGGAGGTGGGAGAAAGCCTGAGAGCTCGAAGGTGGTGGAGGGGAAAGTTGAGAGGCGTCAGGGAGGGGTGGGAAGGGATGAGGTGAAGCATGTCTACTGGGGACACCAGGGATGGGTGAGAGGAGTGAGGAGAGGGCTTGGGGGTTTCCCTGGACCTCTGCTGGTCTGGAACCCCTTGATACCCAAATCCCATCTCTGCTGTCTGGGGCTTAGTAGGGAAACCTCAGCAGATTCAGGACCACTGAAGTTTCCTTGGCAAGACCTTGGGGCTCTACTTTGTCCCAAATTCTGTAGGAAGAGACAGTCCACCCCCCTCAGGTCATAGAAGGTCCTGCCTCACTCCTGCCCCAGGACTGGGTCCCCTTTGGCCAGGGATTCTGGTGTGGGGTGTTTAGGCCCAGATCTTCAGGAACTGGAGGAAGACCCTGTTCCCTTTTCCCCTACTCCATGCAGGGTTCCTGTGCCTGTGCTCTGAGAATGTCCTGGTCTTTGCCATTGGCATCACCATCTTGGGAGTGTGCCACTCCACGCTCACTGTCAAGGGCAGCCACCTGGCCGCTCACGGTGCCCTCACCGAGTCCAAACGCTGGAGCAAGATCTGGTTGCTTTTTTTTGTAGAGGTAAGCCTGGGAGAGGGGTGTGGCTGCTGGCGCCAGCCCCGCGGTCTCTCAATGCAAGCGTGCAGACATGTACAGGTGTGTGTGTGTGTGGGTGTGTGGGTGGGTGTGTGTGTGCGCGCACAGGCTTCCAAGCCCTTAAAAGGTAGTTTGCACCTGGTGGTTGAGAGCTGTGTGATACAGATCTGAGTGTCTATCTATGGCAGTGTACTTGGCCTGGGCACCTTTCTTTCTACTGGGAATGTCCGCTTACCTCTCTGCAGCACCAGGCCAAGTATGACCAGAGCTTCTTCCTCCTATCAGGACACCTGTGACTGGCAGGTCCTGTTTTGTGACAGACGGTCTTAGCCCATGGCTACAGCCACTGGGGCCTCCAGATTTTGCAGTCATGTGTGACCCACAGACAGACGGACAGGGGAAGGGCCTGGTGTTACAGAGTTCCAGTTCTGGATCGTGCCCCTCTGACTCCTGGCAAAGGCTGAGCCATCCTGAGCTCCCTGCTCCCCCAAGTCTCCAGGAAGGACCCTCCTCTCTCCTGACCCTTGCTCTCACTTCTTTCATCTCCTCATTCCTCCGCCTCTTACCTGGGAGGCAGCCCAGGAAGGAAAAGGATTTTGGACAGGCTGTCCACTCATGACCGGGTTCCCAGCAACCTCTCCAGATTCTCTGCCAAACTTGTTCTGTTTCTGCTTCCAGGGGGGACCCTCACCTAACCACTCAAGTCCTTATGAATAAATCAGGAAGCTGGTAACAGGAAGAGCCTTTTTTTTTTTCTTTTTTTTTTGCGGTGCTGGGGATTGAACCCAGGGCCCTGTGCTTGCAAGGCAAGCACCCTACCAACTGAGCTATATCCCCAGCCCAGGAAGAGCCTTTTGACAGGGACTGATTACAGTGACCTTTAACTCAATTATTAACTTTTTATACAGACATGTAACTTTATAAAACTTTATGTGACACACACAAAGACCTTATAATTACATCTATTGAGTGGAGGGAGCATTTCTCACCTGGCACTCTCCATCCCTTGTGTTTTTCACTTCCACACCTCTTCCCCCCAGCACATATTTCTGAAAGGCTGAGGTCAAGAGGAATCCACAGTCTCCCCATTCTCAAGGTCAATTTCAAGCTGTTTCCCTTTCACGGATCCCTGGATGTGGTCTCAGCCAGACTCAAGGCAATACTGGACTCAGAGTTCATAACCTGCCAAAGGAGGCAGGGACAATGTTGCAACCTGGGCAGTGTCACAGTGCTGGGACCCAAAGGGAAGGTCTGTTTGGATTTTTTGGCTGTTTGGATTTTTTCAAAGCTGCACCGAGTGCCAGGAACCTGGGGGCAGTCGAGGGTGAGCACAGACTGCAAAGGACTTGCTGTACAGATTTGGCCTCAGGGTTCTCACACTAGGGTGAATGGCGGAGTGACAGGGAGGCCCAGGCTAGCTGGAGAAGCCCCGGGCCTCTACATTTTCATCAACCCCCCAGGTGACCCTGAATGCACTAAAAAATGAGAACCCCTGATCCTGACTTCCCAGGGACTCAGGCTGTCCCGTGTGCCGACTGAAGCCAGGGAGCCAAGGACGCTGCCTCTGAGCCTCTCTCCCAGGCTGTCCGGCTGGCGAGCTCTGCAGGACCCAGGCAGCCTCAGAGCTGGGCTCTGCTTGCTGTGCACCGTCTTGTTCCCATGAGCCTCAAACCAGTAGCGTCATCTTTGCCTTTTGTCTGTCCAGCTCCTGCCATAGGCCTGAGATCTTGGCAGGACTTCTATCAATATTTTCTGGCCATGACTGTGCAGTTCGCTTGGGGACAAGGTCCAGGGAAAAGCTGATTGACAGAAGGTCACATCCTGGGGGGTCACAGCTTGTGTTCCCTCAAGGCTGGAGAGGGAAGGCTTGGCTACCCCCTCAGGGCACGACACTGGCTGGTTTGCTGCGATGGACCACCAGGCAAGGCACAAGTGGTTTGTCACTCAGGCTGGCAAGTGATCCTAGTGTGGGGGGGTCCTCCATTTTCTCACCCCAGGGTGTGACTCTGGCTGCCCTCTGGGGAAGGTCCAGTCTTTTTTCAGGGGATGGGATGGATCGACCCTCCAGCTGGCCTTACCCAGCACAGCTCCTGGCCCTCCCTGCCCTGGGGTATGTCACTGGGACTGCCAGGCACATGCTCAGGGACTGCCAGAGAGGGTGCCAGACTCAGATGACCACCAGAGGGTGGGGCAAGGTGGGGTGAGCAGGCCACCATGGCTTCAGTCCTAAGGACTGGATTAACTCCTGAAGCCAGAGGGCCTTAGGAACTTTTCTCCAAGTCCTTCAACAATCAGGATGCTCCCCCGAGTGGGAGGGAACAGGCCGTACCAGTTACTAAGCTCTTTATTGTGTATCAGCTTCAAACCCTCCTTGTAAAGTCGGCTTTGTGCGACGGGGCGGAGTCACAGCTGGTCCTCAGGGAGCCCTGAGCAGCAGGCAGTGCCCTGCAGGGAGGGGTGTCACACAGGGGAATGCCCGTCACTGTCTGCAGGTCCCTTGTGATGGTGAGAACAGCTGAGAACTCCCAGCCTAGACCTGGTCCCCCTCCAAGCCCCGAGGACTCTTGTTTGAGTGAGAGCAACAGGACTTTTTTTTCTGGGTGCTGGAGAGGGAACCCGGGTCTCACAGGTGCTAGGCAATCGCTCTACCACTGGGCTACACCCGAGCCCTCCACTATGATTTCTTATTTTTTTATTTTTAAAATTTACATAGAGGGCTAACATGAATCTTCAGTACAAAAGACACTTTTTCATACAAACTTTTTATTTTAAAATTAATTACAGAGTCACAGAACTTCTGAAAATAGGCCACGGAGGTCAAGTGGATCCTTGCTCATTTCCCCCATGGTTAGATTTACATAAGCGTCATTTGATGTTGAAATCGAGGAAGCTGACATTGGTGCTCTGTGTGCATGTGTGTGTGTGTGTGTGTGTGTGTGTGTGTGTGTGTTTAGTTCTAGGCCATTTTATCACGTGTTGCTTCTCAAAATGCACTTGGCGCATTCCTGCTCCCACCTCAACTTCTGTGTAGCTTCCTTAAGAATGAGCCCGAGGCCCAGCATGGTGGCGCATGCCTATAATCCCCATGACTCAGGAGGCTGCGGCAGGAGGATCAAAAGTTTGAGGCCAACCTCAGCATTAGTGAGGCTCTGTCTCAAAATAAAAAATAAAAAGGGCTGGGACATAGCCCAGTGGTAGAGAGCCCCTGGGTTCAATCCCCAGTTACAGAAAGAAAAAAAAAATGGAGGAGAAGCCTGAGACAGGAGGCTGAGGAGAGAGAGCAGGATCCTAGAGCAGCTGCAGCGGCCCGTGACGGCACCTGGATCTGAGGAGTGTCACCTGAGGAAGGAGCTTGTAGGAATAGGGTGGAGACTTGGAGGGAGGACCACTAGGGTGGGAGCTTTGGTGGCCTAGACAGCGTGGGCTGAGACTGAGTGGGTGAACCGGGGCCAGGGCTGAGACCCGGGTGATGCTCTTGGTAGCATGGAACCTCTCTTCCACACCTGGCCACGCGCCACTGGGTGCCAGGGACAAGGGTGAGTGAGACCTCCTATTCCCCAAGGGCCGAATCCAGTGAGAACCCTGACTGTCCAGCTAACACTCTGGCTGCTTGCTGTGTTCTTGTCTGAATCATCTCATTTAACAGTCACGCCTTTCCATGAAGTCAGAGCTATTTGCGCCCCCACTTTGGATGTTAGGGGACACTTGTCTGGAGGGTAAGTCCCTTGCTCAAGACTGCACAGCTGGTCTGTGGTGCAGCTGGTAGTTGAGCTGGGCAGCAGAGGGCCCTCTGCTGTGGGGGAGCATGGCAGGGACGCTGGGCAGTGTCTGCAGATGTTTCTGATTGTCATGACCAGTTGTGTATGTGTGTGCGCATGAGAGTATGCGCTACTGAGAGCCGGTGCCCCGAGCCGGGGACGCTTCTGACCATGCATCATGCAAAGCAAAGACAGCCCACAGCAGAGCAGGACTCAGCCCTGAGTGTCAATGGTGCAGAGGGCAGGAAACCTGGGGGATCTCCCAAGGAGACACTGGCTGGGCTCAGAAGCCAGAGGGTGATTTCAGACAGAGCAGACACGGGGACAAGGGGATGGATATGGGAAATAGCACAGTGCTTGAGGGACCCACCGAAATCTGGGGTCACTAGAATCTAATGGGGATCTTGGAGAAAGGAGGTCAAGGAGGCCCACGTGCCAGGCAGAGGATCTGGGACTCGGTCCTGTGACCGAAGACAGTTGTCTCGTTAGTAGTTTTAAAACCAATGTAACTGATTTTGTGAATAGCTAATGTGATTCTAGAATTCAGAATTTTAAAAGTACAGGGATAAGTCTTCCTTTCATGTTCCATAGCTTCCCATTTTCCTCTTGGGAAATGATGGAAGGTGGAAGTTACCAGTCTCTTCTGTGACCTCTCGTATTTTCCTCCTTGGCTTTATTTATTTGTTTGTGTTTTGGTACTGGAGATGGAACCCAGGGGTGCTTTACTTCTGAGCTACATCTCAGACCCCCACACACACCTTTTGCAGTACTTGGGATTGAACCCAGGATGCTCTACCATTGAGGCACATCCCCAGCAACTAAGTTGCTAGGACTGGCCTTAAACTTGTGATCCTCCTTCCTCAGCCTCCCTAGTGACTGGGATTATTGGCATGTGCCACCGTGACTGACCTCTATGTTTTATTTTATTTGTTAAGCAAACAGTACATTACAGAATTTAAAAACATAATTATAAAATTATGGTGCAGTTAAAGTTGGGTTGTGACTCTATCACTGTACTGGATTTGAGGCAGACAAGACAGGTGACAGCTAGAGGATGTTGGTATAGGCCAGCAGAGAGATGAGGAGTATGGCCAGGGAGGGCTGGTGTACAGGGAGGAGGTGCAGGACCAGTGGGAAGGGTCAGGGATGCTCAGGTTTCCAGCAGGAGCCAGGGCCATGGGGCACTCCTGAGGTGGACTCAGACCTGATGGCAGATGGTGGGCACCGTGGGCAGAATGAGCCCATTGGGCACGGGCAGGGTGAGAGAGGTGGTGGGCTATTCCAGGGGCAGCCTCCCTCAGGGAGGAGGGCGTCTGGGCTGTGGCCTGTCCAGCTCCTATTCTTCCCTGCAGATCCTCTCACTGATTCCCAAGGGAACCTCAGCTCCTTCCCAGGTGGCTTCAGAGGTCTGGGGCCTCTGGGACTCTGTGGGCTTTAGCAATGAATTTATCAAATAAAATATAGGATGCTAGGATACATTTGAATTTCAGATAAGCAGACAATATATTTCGTACATGTGTATCCTGAATATCACGTGCATGTGTTGCTTACCTGAAGTTCAGGTTTACCTGGGCACCCTGTTTCCATGTGCTGAGTGTGGCAGCCCGACTTAGTGAAATACAAGCCCCTGAGCACAAGTCCTCAGGGTGGCTCCCCGGCAGGATTGGCATGAATAGTCATTCCACTCCTGGAAGACCAGAGGATCAGTGGTGAGGGCCAGGGAGGAGGACCCCCTGAGTCCTTGGTCTGACAGCCCTGGGCTTGCTGTGGTTGGAATGAGCCCATCTGGGTTCTGTCCCCGTCCAGGCCTTGTCCTTGGTGTTCCCCAGGTCTAGCATGGAGCCTAGCACTGGCCAGGACAGGATGCTTAGGTGAACAAACAACTGTAGAAAAGAATAAATAAATGAGAGTTTTGGTACCCCCTAAGTTTATCTGAAGATATCCAGAGGAATTAACCAACATCAGCTCTCTGAACATTCTGGCCTTTCAGAGCCAGAATGCAGAGGGGAGCTCTTAAGTCGTCCTGGGGGCAAAGAGGGTATTAGTTGATATCTAAAAGCAGCACCAGCTGGGTGTGGTGGCCACGCCTGGAATCCTACCAACTCAGGAAGCTGAGGCAGGAGGACCACAAAATTGAGGCCAGACTCAGCAACTTATTGAGACCCTGTCTCAAAATAAAAAAATAAATAAATAAAAGGGGCTGGGGATGTGACTCAGTGACAGAGTGTACCTGGGTTCCATTCCCAGGACTGAAAAAAAAAAAAAGAAGCAGAGGGGCACCAAACTTGAGACTTCTGGAACTTTCTCTGGGTCTGGGTCTGGAATCCTCTCAGGCGAGACATTTAAATGACCCTTCACAGCATGAAAGAAACTCATTTTCCCACTTCCCCAGCAGTATGCAGTTGTTTGCCACTGCCCCGGTGAATGGCAGACGGAGTGAGATCTTCCCCTGCTCCCCAACTCACCCCTTTCTCTTCCTCTCGGGAGGGAGCATCTGAACGGGAGCAAGAAGTCCACTCTTTTAGAAATAGCCCCAAATCTGCTTGTATTCATATCAAAAGGCAAAATCATTCACCAGCTCTGCAAGTGTGTGTGAGTCACAAAACACATGTCACCTACCTCATGGGTCACCTGTCTCCCCTGCACCTGCAGGCTTGGGCATGTGGTTGTGGGTCCTGGGTGGCACTCTCAAGATGCTCAGCCTGGGTCGGGCTCCAGGCCATTCTGGCAATGCCCCTCAAAGTGTGGTCAGCTACTGGTCTATGAGGAGGCAATGGGGAGCTGGTGCCAGGAGGAAGATCAACTGTCACCATGGAGACAGCCGAGTGCAGCTGACCCTTCTTGACCAACAAACTTAAAACAGCTGTGTGACCCCGATGGGTGAAGTCAGGAGCAGGCAGGCCCCACCGAGACCAGAGGGACTGAAAGAGACTGTCACTTTAGCAACTGCCCACCCTCTGCAGCCTCCTCCAGGGTCTGTCCCTGGTGAGGTTACAGAAGCAGAGAGGCGAACCTGCCCCTGGTGCGTTGTGTCACCTGAGAGCAAGGTGCCCGTCCTGTTGCTATGGACTCCCTCATCCTTGGGTCCTCTCCTTCACGGGGACCCAGCTGGTCTTCTGTAAAACTGCGTATCTGCCCCTTGGTGTCCTTCAGATAGGGCTTCTGGCTACATTTTGGCTTCAGTTTCATCCCAAATGAAAGGTCGCAAAGATAGTATTGTTCCTTATCTTTCTTCTGCTTCTGCCTGCTGCCCAGCCCCAGAGCCAGGCTTTGGGGTGATTGTGGGGAGCACCTCATCTCCGGAGCAGCTTATCTTGGTTGGAACTGCCTTCAGGGTCCAAATCCTGTCCTGGCCACCTCCTTGGCTGTATGACCTGGGGTTGGTGCCCTCTCTCTTAGTTCTGCTTGTGTGTGCTGTGCGGTTACCTGCGGACCCCTAGGTAGGGAGTATGTAAAAGTATAGAGCGCTGAGCCTGACACGATGTGTTCTGCTGTCTGTCTGACCGGCCCACAGAGTGGCACTGGGAAACCCCATGTTCTCCTGGAAACAGGCAGGCAGCGTCTTCAATAAAATTTGCAAAATCTTCTGGCCTGGATAAAATATTGGAAGAGGCTTATATCTGCATACTCATTTGCATATATCTGCATAAGATACACCATGTAGCACCTCTTTTGCATTTAGAAAGACTCTTTTCCCTGGAGTTTCAGCTTGCATGCCGCTCCTGGTGAGCAACTTTGTTGAATCCCATCCAGGACCCATGCCAGAAAAGTCACCTCTCGGGAGAAACTAACTCAGCTTCCAGTGGGGCACCCCCATCCCACATTGTGGCTGTTCAGGAGGTGGCTGCCGTTGCCCCCACCCCACTCCTGCACCCCTGTCCTTTCTGCTGAGGGCTTTGTCCACTTCTCGAACCTCTGAGACTCTAGAGGTTGTCTGAGTGGTGGTCACAGGCAGAGCCTGACCTCTCTGTCCCCAGATGCTTTGCAGAGCCACATCAAGAGGATGATGCTATTTGGGGTCACCTATACCTGAGAGTTGGTGGTCCAGGATGATCACTGTGGGTGCAGAGCAGGAAGGCCCTGGAATTACAGGGTTCGAGGAAGGGTGTTCTCGGGGCTCCCCCAGGTCTCACCTCGCTCAGCTGTGCCTGACCCAAACTGGTGTCCTCTCTGGCTCCTCCCATAGGTGTGCACGGCCTTCACCGCGGAGTTTGGGAAGTTCAGCCACGTCAAGTTGCACCACGGCTACACCAACGTGGTGGGTCTGGGGGACTCGAGCACGTGGAAGCTGCCATACCTCAACCGCTATGTCTACATGTTCCTCGCACCCCTCCTCATCCCTGTCTTAACCCCACTGGTGGCTCTTGGTGAGTATTTTTACGGCCTGCCAAGTGCCCTGCAGAGGCCTGTCCCACTTCTGTCCTTTGCCTCTGGGCTTGGTGGAAGCCAGGAGCCCCGAGTTAAGACCAACAGAGGCTTTCTGAGCCTGCCAGTCAGCCAGCCTGACCTGGTCCAGCTCCAGCTCTGCCATCTATTGGCTGGTGAATGTGCGCAGCTAATCTGACTTCTCTGAGCCTCAAGTTCCTTATGTGCTCCCCAAGGAAGTGTGAAAGTGTAACAAGGCCACAGACAACTGCTTTAGCAGATGCACACTGCCCAGGATAATAGCTGACATCACGGGAGCAGCACCATGGGTGGAAGGAGCAGGGTGTTGGGCTGGCCTTGACCTTGGTTGTGGTGCTTCCTGGCTCCTTTCCTCACCTAAACAATGGGTGAGCACACTTCTCAGAGCTTTTGGTGGATTCACTGAGCTCACTCAGACCACCCTCTCCCTTTGCTCCCCTGGCCACCAGAGAGCCAGCTGGTGAGGGCTCCAAACCTCACCCGACCTCATGCCCTGTCTTGCCCTCCGGCAGAGCGACTGCGGAAGGTGGAGCTGCGGCTGGCTCTGCGGACGCTGAGCCTGATTTCCCTGGGCCTTTACTCTCAGTACTGGCTGCTCCTGAACGTGTCAGGCTTCAGGAGCCCCAGCTCGGCCCTGGCCTGCATGCTGCTCACCAGGTCCCTGCTGGCCCACCCCTACCTCCACGTCAACATCTTCCAGGTGAGGCCACCCTGCCCCTGGCACTGGGAAGCTAGGGAGCATTCTCCAGGGGGTTGTCTCCAGGCTGGGAGAGGGAGGCCACATGGGTGGATGTCCATGTGAGGTGAAGCGAGGCCCCAGTCAATGCCACAAGGCAGGCAGAGGAAGGAACTGGAGAAGGGGGTCTTCATGGGAGGCTAGGGGCTCAGCATTCAGTCCTGGTGCACTTCTACATCCCTGCTTCTGGATCAGAGAGGACCCTGGGTTAGAGTTCCCCGTACCCCCACCTGGCACTCAGCACAACTGCCATTAATTACTTAATCCCATAACCATGTCCCGACGGCTTGCCCTTCTCAAACGGAAGTTCCTGCTCACCTCCAAGTTCCCTGGACGCAGGAGAGTGCCTGGCACAGGAGGTGCCTGCACATCCTCACTGAAGGAATGAGAGCATGCGCAGACTTGCTCTTGAACAATGCAGAGGGTTTTTACAGGTGAAGAGAAGGGGAGGGTCTCCCCAGACAAGGCAAAGGCCCAGTGCCACCAGAGCATCGAGTGGGGTCTCAGGCCTTCAAGTTCCAGGAAGGCAGAGGTGCCCAGGCCAAACCTCTCATTGTCCAGGTGGGAGGAGGCCCAGAGACAGGAGAGACTCAGCTCAGGGCACAGACCGGGTTGACATCAGAGCTGAGCAAGGAGTGCAGCCCCCTCCACGCCTCCACTAGGTCCTGCTGGGGAAGGACTTGAGGGGCAGAAGAACCCACTGGGCCTCTGGGTGTTTGTGAGGACACCTGAGGGAAGGGGGAGGTCCGGGCCCCGCCCCAGGACATGACCCACATGTCTGTCACAGCACATCGGGCTGCCCATGTTCTCCCGGGACAAGAAGCCCAGACGGATCCACATGATGAGCCTGGGGGTTCTCAACTTGCCCCGGCTGCCGGTGCTGGACTGGGCGTTCGGCCACTCGCTCATCAGTTGCCACGTGGAACACCACCTGTTCCCCAAGCTCTCTGACAACATGTGTCTAAAGGTAGACAAGGCCTGGGCTGGAGGGGCTGGGGGACATGACTGGCTGGTGGTGGGCAGTGGTAACCTCCAGGGTTCAGCGGAACCCTGGGTCCCCCAGCTGGCCTGGTCAGAGGTCACCCAGGAAGGGCAGCCCAACTTCCAAGCAGCAATGTGAGTTTCGGATCAGAGACACCTGAGTTTCTTGCTAGCAGTGGAACTCTGCACGAGTTAATTGAGCCTCAGCTTCCTCATCTGTAAAATGGGATGAAACTGTGCTCACCCTGACAGGCTTTGGGGCGGGACTGAAGAAATAGACCTGAAATTCTTGACACCAAGTAGGTGCTTGGGAAAAGGGAGCTGGGCTTTTCACCCCCGTGCCAAGGAGGGCTGGAGAAATCCTTTGTCCCTTGCCTGCTAGTAGAGTTGCAGGAGGCAGGAGTTTTCCAACACTCAGGCCTCAGCCAGTGCCCCTGCCCTCCCTGCCCCGAGCATTCTGGGACAAGCAGATGGGAGCTGGGGCCAGGAAGAGGATAGCTCCTGGGATGGACAGGCTGCAGCAGTCCCTGGTCATAGCCCCTCCTCCTGCCCATCTTCCATCAGGTGAAGCCCGTGGTGTCCCGGTTCCTCCATGAGAAGCAGCTGCCATACAACGAGGACTCGTACCTGGCTCGCTTCCAGCTGTTCCTCAACCGCTATGAGGAGCTCATGGTGCGGGCCCCGCTGATCACTGAGGTGGCAGGGCTACAGTGAAGGCGGGGTTCCCCTCCCGGGCCCAGCCCTGGTGCTGCTGCTGGTTCTCAGGTGGTGTGCGGTGGTGGATGTGGAGCATGGAGGTCTTGGGTGGGCAGTGAGGCAGGGCAGCTGATGCCCTGTGTCCTGGGGATCGCCTGCCCTGTTTGCTTTTTGGGGATTAGAGGGGTGTCTTAGTGGAAGGAATCATGGTAACTGGGCATCCTGGGCCTCAGCTGGCTCCATCTCAGGATCTCTCCCCTACTCCATCTGAGCCTGGGCAGGGGGGCAATGCCATAGGCGAGGCGGGATCCTGTGCCCAGGTCCAACTGGGAGAGGGGAAGGGGGCAGAGAGCAAAGGTCAGCCCTTAGGCTGGTGCCTCCCCAGCACCAGGAGAGCAGCACACTTGCCTGACTGCTGCTTTTTCCTCTGCCCTTCAAGGCTCTGCCCCAGGGCCCTCTCCACAGGGAACATGGGGCAAGGCACTTTTGGCAGACTCCTAGTTTCTCTGCCAGAGAAGCCTGTTCAAGTCCCAGGCTCAGCAGTTCCCCAGGCCCACAGTTATCAGTGAGATGAAAGTGAGTATGTTTTGTGGGGAAAGCTCTCCAGAGGAAGAGAGGGGAGAAAGTTGCTCAGGGACACAGCTGGGGAAAGAGTATAAATAGATTTGATCATGACCTTGCCTAGCTCTGGAAAAATCTGCTTTGTTCCATGATGTTTAGAAGCATGGGCCTGGGAGAGAGTTACTGGGAGGTAGCGAGTCTAGAGGGGGTTATGGGAACCAGTCTGAAGGACAGGTGGCCTTAGAGGAGAAAGCAGAAGAAGGGATGAGATAGAGGAGCTTGAGGTCAAGGTCTGGGCTTGGCTATAAAAGGGTGTCAGCAGCCTGGGGGTGAGGTGGGAGCATATGGAAACTACTGGCCAGACCTGGGAAGAGGCCAAGTACCGGGACCCCACTGATATCAGCCCAAAGTAGGCAGAAGTGAGGGAGGCTGGGAGCTGACCCAGCTGGGGGCTGGACCGGGAGCATGTAAGGAAGTGCCCACGTGGAGGCTGAGGGAGAGCTAGAGGAGGCCAGATGTGTGACATGAAACCAGAGCAGTTGGTTTATGCAGAATTTCCACTACTGACATTTTTTTTTTTTTTGGAACCAGGGATTAAACTCAGGGACACTCGGCCACTGAGCCACATCCCCAGCCCTATTTTGTATTTTATTTAGAGACAGAGTCTCACTGAGTTGCTTAGGGCCTCGCTAAGTTGCCAAGGCTGGCTTTGAACTTGTGATCCTCCTGACTCAGCCTCCCAAGTCATTTGGATTACAGGCGTGCGCCACCACACCCAGCACTACTGACATTTTATCTGGCTAATTCTTCTTGGGTGTACTGTGTGTTGCAGGATATTTAGCTGTACCCTTGGCTTCTATCTACTAGATCCTGGGAGCCCAATCATGACAATCAACAATGTTTCCAAGCTGTGCACAGTGGCACATGCTTGTAATCCCAAAGACTTGGGAGGCTGAGGCAGGACGGAAGGTTCAAAGCAGCCTCAACAACTTGGCAAGGCCCTGAGCAACTTAGACCCTGTCTCTAAATTAAAAATAAAAAAGGGCTGGCGATGTGGCTCAGTGGTTAAGTGCCCCTGGGAATAATCCCTGATGCCAAAAAACATATATATATATATATATATATATATATATATATATATATACATATATATATGTATGTATTTCCAAATGTGGCCTAATGTCCCTGGCCTGTTGGAGAGCACATCTCCAGCCCCCCGTGTGGCCTCTGGCAGCTCTGCCATGTAGCTGCTTTGCGTCCCTCTAGATCCTTGTCCTGCAGCCTCTGCCCTACACTGCTCCTTCAGGCACCCTCTACTCCAGTATGGCTCTCATGAGTTCCCAAACTACTCCCTCCTGGGACTCCTTGGGGGCCTGGCCCAGCAGTGAGTCTTAGCTATTGCTCACCCCAAGGTGCTTCTCTGGTCCCTTAATCTGCTCACACCTCTTCATTCCTTCATTAAACTCTCTTCAATCACCCCTTTTGAATGTGCCATCTGTTCCCTGCTGGGAGGCTCACTGATAGAGCCGAGTTTTGGATCCAAGCACCCCTCCTGGAACGTGGCAGGCTTGGCAGCTGCCAAGCCTACTGCTTTGCTATATGTTATTGCTGCTCTTTTGAAATGCATTAGCAGCACAAAAATGGTCCTAAGGTCTGGGAGTGAGATTCATCAAACTGCTAATTCTCCATATGAAAAATGCAAAGGCCCCACTCTCATACTCCGGGCTAATGATTAAAACCATCCAAATACATAACCAATGACTCAATGTTATTGATCTGGGCCTCAATAGGGTATGGGCCGCAAGCAGCTGGAGGCCCCAGTACCAGACCCAGCTGTATCATGGACACTTAGAAACAAGTCATTTGGTTTTTTCGAAGCTTGATTTTCTGTTTCTCTGAGGGTGTGAGCTGGGAATGCCTGGAACTTGAGAAGTGAGGAGAGGTGACAGGAGTGAAATGAAGTGCTTCTAGGGTTTTACAAAGACCTGAGGTCTAGTGTCCAGAGGTATGTGGGAGGTGACAACATTGATGATAATAACTAACATTTCTTTACCAGGTAAGGCAGATGTTTTTAACTGATGTCAACTAATTTTAATCATACATTTTTTTCTGCATGTCACAGATGGTAGAAAAAAAAGATGGGGAGCTTAAACTTCTTGATGTTATATAGCTAATGAGTGACAAAAGAAAGATGTGAACTTTGTGTTCACGCTCTCAACTACTAGACATACCGCCTCTGGACAGGATAACTTACAGAGCTTTCTGGGTGTCTGATCCTGCACTTCCACCTTGTTCTCCTGTGTGAATGGATAATCAATGGTTTTATCAGTAAGACAAATTCTTTATGAATGCACATTGGGTGTTAGGCCATTTGAAGCTTCAGGGATAGGAATGACTGAGGTTAGACTGCCCACCCTCATGGAGCTTACAGTTTAGTGCAGGGGTTCTCAAATATTTTCCATAAAGGGCTAGATAATAAATATTTGGGGCTTTGTGGACCACGTGGTCCCTGTCACAGCTACTCAATTATTCCATTAAAGCACAAAAATAGCCAGAGACAATATGTAAAGAAATGAAAATGGCTCTTTTCCAATAAACTTTATTTATAAACACTGAAACTTAACTTGAATTTTGTGTAATTTCCATGTATAACAAAATATTTTTAAAAGTTTTTTTTTAACCATTAAAAACCAAAACCCAACATCATTCATCATACAAAACAGCCCCCTTGGCAGCATTTAGCTTGCAAGCCATAATTTGCATGCTCACATCTAGTGGGATAGCCATAAAACACAATGACAGAGCAGAATAGTATTTACTTCTCAGGAGGGAGGGGGAGTGACAAGTGACAAGAGGGACTCCTGGGATACCTGCCATGTTCTATTTCTCAATCTGGGCGATAGTTTCATGTTTATACTTCATGATTCAAGCTGTACGTTATGATGTGTGAACTTTTCTGTATGTTATACTTCAATTAAAATAATTAAAAATGGCAAGCAGGGTAGTGTTGAAAAATTACAGGACGCCGCTGTTTTGGATTAAATATTAAAATATGTATTATCTATCTTGATTTAATTTTTTGAGTGCCCCCTTAAATTCTGCACCTGTGTCAGGTACCGCACCCTGGTCCTTGGCCTTTAGGTGGGAAGGAGGTAGTGTTACACAGCTGGGCCTTTTGGGAAACTGAGACAATGTGAAGGTCCCCCTTCAAACGGCCATAGAGTCAGAAAGATTTTAGACATGTCACTCAGAGAAACAGGCATGGGTTTATCAGAAAGAATGGGAAAAGGTGAAAGGGGATACTCTCAAGGGAGAAAATGGGTACTTTCGGAGTGGAGAGGGACTATGCTTCTCCTGCCCTCTAGTTTTATTGGGGCCCTAGGGAGTTTTTAGAAAGTTCGGCCCAGGTCCACCTCTTGCCTTCTGACTGACAGCAGGATGACATCAGACTTTCAAATCCCCACTGCCCTAACAACTCTAGGTCCCTTTGGCCCCTACTGACCGGTTCTAATTGGAACCTGTTCTTAACAGATTTTATGGTTGGGGGAATAATCCTTCTCCTCCCTAGTTCTGGGATCTAGTCTGTACAAGAGTCATAAACTTCCCTTCAGGGAAACTTGTGTTCTTATCAGCATTTCAGGCCCGCACTTCCCTTGATGTACTGCTTGTTGAGGAATGTAATACATCCTGTCAACTTAAGCCAGGCAGGGCTGCAGGTAAATTGCTGTTTAGAAGAGAAAGCATACTGGGGTCAGCACAGTGGGCCCGTTTACGGTTATTCCCTTAACCTCACGTTCTCACCGCTCACATCCGTCTGACCCCTACCATAGGACTCTGTTCCTAGCAGCTGGGGCAAGCAACTCCCCTCGCCTCCCCCGACCCCCGTTTCCTCACCTATAATGGGGAAGGAAGAGAGGCGGGACAAGCTCTCCAGGATTTAACATTCTTCCTAGCCCGACCTGGACAGCACCTTGCCAGGGCCGCACCAGTACAACGCCTGGGGTTGAAGCAAAAGGCGCTGTGGTTCAGGGCGGGAGCTCGCTTCCCCGCACTTGCTGACTCTGAGACCATTATCCAATGAGCGGAGAGGCGCGCTTGGAGCTGGAGTCCTGATTGGCTGAGGCGAACCACACAGGAGGACGCGCTAGAGTAAGGCAAATGCGTGTTGCGTCATCAGTAAGCGACGAGGACGCCTAAGAGAAATAAACTCCTTTCTAATTGGCTCCCTCCTTCGAGAGAGAGTGAAAGAGCGGCAGGGGATTCGCTGTCCTCCAACTCTAGGCTTCCGGTATTTGGAGGGAGGGTGACGATTAGGGAGACACGTAGTAAGTCTCTTACGGCCCTGCAGTCCTGGGGGCGGGGCTTCGGCAGTAGTGGGTGGGTTCGGGGGCGGGTCTGTCGTGGGGGCGGGATTCTTTTGGGAGTGGGGTGGCGCCGCAACGCTGTGCTTTCCCAGGGTGTGGGGCGGGGCCAGTCTTGTGGGCGGGGCCATAAACCAGTCGGGGCGGGGTCAGGGGCGGGGTCGAGGAGGGGGGCCCCGGGCCGATGCCGAGCTCCAGGCAATCAGACCGAGCTGGTCCCAGCCATGGCTCCGCGCTGCTGGCGCTGGTGGCAGTGGTCTACGTGGCCTCGAATCCGACCACCTTCCTCTAGTAACTCCACGAGTAGGTGCAGAACACTTTGGGCTGGATGGGAACGCTAGGAGACCTGGGAGCGCTAAGTGTAGGGGTCACCCGGAGCTGGGGCTGGGCTGGAGAGGAGAGAGACTGGAGGAGCCCATTCAGAGAAGTGAGTGGTGGTGTCGGGGCCAATGAGAGCCTACGCGGTGAGATGTGACGGGGTTAGCAAAGGTGAAAAGGAGAGACGAGAGGTCCACATGTGTGAGATGGGGTTGATGCAGAGGTCTGTGTGGAGACAGGGGAATTTGAGGTGAAACAGGGGTCTGTAGGAGCAATGTAGAGTTCCGAGGAGAGAGAGGAGTTAAAAGAAGCAAGATAGAGGGCTTGTGGGGACATCCTCGTGGGTGGGCGGGGTTGGGATGATACGGAGTTTGTAGAAAGATGTGGGATAATGGCTCTTTGGGTAGGAAACCCCATAAGAAAAATGAAAAAGTGCTGTGCAGAGCAGCTTCATGGGTGATGAGGGTTGTGGACAGGCCATAGGTTCATGGCCAAGGTGTGGGTCTCTGGATGAAGACACAGCATTTGGGGGTTCAGAGGAAGTGAGGAACCCTGCAAATACCGATGTGTTGAGGAACAGGAGCAAGAAGGTGCAGGTGAGGGCGAAGCTAGGCAAGTTGCATCTCCTCACCTGAAGTTGGTTTGGGATTAGAGAGTGTTGATTTGACCTTGCTCCCCTTCTCTGCCCAGCCTCAGGCTTCTGCCGGCATTTCTCTGCACAGAAGAACCCCCAGATCTGCGTGGTGGGCAGTGGCCCAGCGGGCTTCTACACGGCCCAACACCTGCTAAAGGTAAGCCGCTTCCTCAGGCTCCTTCCCTGTAATTCATTCACATGTTGCTCCATCCCAAGGGCAAGCTCTATCCACTTTTTGGGTTGCCTGATAAGGAAGAGGCTCCCAGCCCACCTAGGCTGTAACTTCTTACCTGTAGCTGGGGCTCCCACCTTAGGTCCTCAACCATGAGAGAAGTGTGTCTGCCCCATGGCTGGTTGTCAGTGGAATATGGGGCAACTGTGCTTCCTTGGCCAAGTTTGTGCAGCCCTGCAGATTGACTTCATCTTCCCTTCATCTTTTCTCTTCCCACTGTCTCCACTCTGTCTCTGACGGCCTGCATTTCCAGGCACCTTCTTCTCCCAGCTTTCTGTAATTTTGTCATTTTCTGTGCCCTCCTCACTCACAGTTCCTGCTCTCCCCCTGCAAGGTCTCCTCCCCCATTCAAGGCCAAGGTCTCAGGATTTCAGGATTGGCCTTGGCAGACAGAGCCCAAGGCTGCCAGATACACCAGACACAAGGGAAAGAGGAGACCTAGGTTGACTAAGATAAGACAGTGGCCTAGGTTTGGAGGGACTTGGAGTGTCTGTGGAGGGACAGAAGGAAGGATGAATGTGTTAGCTATATACATGTGCAGATAAAGGAAGATAGGGTGGCCCACTGTCCTGGTTTGCCTGAGACAAGTGACTTTCAGTGTTGAAACTAGGAAAGGTCTCATGGGGACTGGGATGGGTTTGTCACTGCTGAAGTGGCCTACACATGCTTCCCAAGCAACATGGGTGACAGAACTAGTTACATTGATGCAAGTAGAGTGAGCCAGACCAGGTGGGTCAACAGAGGCTGTTTCCTGCCAAGCATGATGGCGCATGCCCATAGTTCCAGTGACTTAGGAGGATCCAAGTTTGAGGTCAATGTGGACAACTTACTGAGATCCTGTCTCAAAATAAAATTGGAGAAAAAAAAAGGCAGGGGCTGGGGTGTAGCTCACTGGTAGGGGCATGGTGTATTTGAGCTGCACTGCAGGCCACTGGCTATGGAAGGAGCTCTTGTGTGTGAGGAGTCAGCCTGGAATGCAAGGCCATGGGTGCAGGAGGACAGCCTGTCCTCTGGGATGGAGGCCAGGGAGCTCATACTATCTGGGGGACAACAGTGCCCCTCCCATTTTTTGTGGTCCTGAGTGTCAAACCCCAGCTTCTGCAGTCTAGGCTAGCACTCTTACTGAACTATACCCCCAGCCCAGAACCCTAAATTTCAGTTGTTCTTCCTGTTTGCAGGGTAGACAGACAGCACTGGGATAAGGATACCGGATCACTGGGACAAGGTAGAAATAGATGAGCAAGGAGACCCAGGTTCTAGCTCTGCGTGGATGGGGTGGAAGGAAGCATAGGAGCAGAAGGGGAGAGATTTGGGGGACAACAGCATAGTTTTGTCTTGATGGTTTTGGGATGTCTGGGGTGGGTGAGACAGCTTAGGGTCTCTTTAGAGCTTGGAGAGAGGCCTGGGCAAAAGAGGGGAGAGGAAGAGAGAGAACCATAATTTGAGATCACAGGAGGGAGTTGGTAAAACCTTCCCAGGACTTAGGGAAGGGAGGGTCCCAGACCAGAAGTACCTCCAACAGTGTCCTTGTTAGAGGGAGAACAGAGGAAAGGTGAACCCTGAAGGAGTAGCCAGGGGACAGAGGGAACTGTGAGGGAAAGGGAGGGAGTGTCCTGGAGGGGTTGGCGAGATAAGAATGGAAGATAGAGACAGCTGGGTTGTGTCATGTTGGGATTTGACTGCCACGCAGAACAGTTTGAACTGTTCCATGGCAATAGGAGCAAGGTTTTTTTTTTTTTTTTAACTTTGAAAAGTATTTTTAGTTATAGATGAACCCGATAATTTTATTTTATTTTTTGCTTATGTGGTGCTGAGGATCGAATCCAGTGCCTCACACGTGGGAGGCAAGCCCTCTACCACTGAGCCCCAGCCCCAGCCCAAGGGAAGGTTTTTGAGCAAAAGACAGGTAACAACAGTGGTAGTGATAGTAGTGACAGATTACACTGATTGCATGCCCTTGTCAGGCTGGGCCCTGGCCAAGAGCTTCGGGACTTACTCATTGAACTTTGAGCATGACACAGGAGGGATGTGCTGCTGTACAGAGAAGCTAAGAAACGTTCCTGGTAGCACAGAGCCAGTTAGTGGTGGTCAGGCAGTGGAGTGGAGGGAAGAGGGGATTTGGCAAAGCTGAGGGGCTGAGGGCAGGAGCTCCTAGGCCTTGTGTTTCCTTGAATCAGGAGGTGCTCCAGGAAGTGCCTAGGTGGGAGTGCAGATCAGGGTGTTGTCCACAGGAGCCCCACTGCTGTACCCCAGATGATTTGTGGCCAAGAGTCTCTCGCTGTCTTGACCTTCCCAATGCTTCTGTTTGTAGAGGAGGAGCCTGAGACCTAGGGAGATCCTGGGGCTTGCCAGCTCGTGCTGCTGGTTGGTGGCAGAGCCAGACCAGGCGTGCCGGCCCAGCCCCAACTCTGTGCCTTCCCTACGGCCCCTCAAGGTGCCCCAAGAGGACAGGCAATGTGGAACTTCTGTAAAAGTGAAACTATTTTCTAAGACTGGGAATAAGTCCATTTCACCTTCCTCTCCCCCACCCATGCCCTGCTATGCCCCTCATTCCCTGTCTTGCTGGTCCCTGTTCCAGTGGGATGACATTGGAGACTGGAGCTAAGGTGGGTATGAACTTAAAAGGGTGGTTGGATGTGGTGGCACATACCTATAATCTTAGCTACTTGGGAGGCTAAGACAAGAGGATCATAAATTTGAGGCCCTGTCTCAAAATATTAAAAGGGCTGTGGATATAGCTCAGTGGTGAAGTTGCCCTGGGCTTAATTCCAATACCTTTAAGAAAAGAGAGAGAGATTTTCAAAATCTGATTCTGAAGTCATCAGACCTGCTGGGTGTTCCTGGAAGTGTCAGAGGATTGGAGGGCAAGGCCTGTCTGACCTGAGCAGATGATGCTCCCATAATCCTCAACTCCAGGGGAGGGTAAGCTTCAGCCCTCCTTATTTTGCCACATTTCTCACAACATCATGGTTGGCTGTCCTTCCTGAGGTCTGACCTCAGCTCCTCTTGCTGCTTATTCTGCCCCATACTCCTGGTTGGGCTCTCTAGGCAGACAGGAGACAAGGGGCACTCTTTCTTTTCACAGTCAAAGCCTCTTTGTGTTTTCAGCCCCCTGGGATGAGCTCTCCTGTTCTGTCTGGAGAAGAGAGGACCCAAGGGGGCCCTGCTTTTCCCAGCACCCCGCCAACTGTGCCTTCTCTCCCAGCACCACACCCAGGCCCATGTGGACATCTATGAGAAGCAGCTTGTGCCCTTCGGCCTGGTGCGGTTCGGTGTGGCACCTGACCATCCCGAGGTGAAGGTGGGTCTCTGGGGACAGAGGGTGGCGTTTGGAGACACTGGTCCAGAAGAGGAGGTCAGGGAGGCTCTCTGGCTGGACAGAATGACCCTAAGCCCCTGTGTGGGTTCCACCCAGGCTAGGGTGCCAGTAGCACTGCCATGGTCCCTGGAGCTGCCTCAGCCTCTAATCTCCCCCTCTTGGGGGCTTCCTGGCAGAATGTCATCAACACCTTCACCCAGACTGCCCACTCTGACCGCTGTGCCTTCTGGGGAAACGTGGTGGTGGGCAGAGATGTGACCGTGCCCGAGTTGCAGGGTGCCTACCACGCAGTGGTGCTGGTGAGTGCGAGGGTGCTGGTCGGGGAGGATGCAGACTGGCGGGAGGATGGCTGCAGGGTGGTAGCCAAGGCCTGGATGGGGCAGGGTGGAGGCAGGATGGAAGCTCAGGGAGGGGTTCCTGGGGACCAGGTGGGGCTGCCTGGCCCTGTGATGCTGGTGCTGAGGGCTCTGGGCCTTGGGCCCACAATCTTTCCTCAGAGTTACGGGGCAGAGGACCACCAGAGCCTGGAGATTCCTGGGGAGGAGCTGCCTGGTGTGTTCTCTGCCAGGGCCTTTGTGGGCTGGTACAATGGGCTTCCTGAGAACCGGGAGGTGAGTTTGGAGAGCACTCCTGCTGCCTCTTCCTCCCAGCCCTTCAGGGCCAGGGCAACCCTCCGAGGCCAGAGCTGGGGGAGGAGGCAGGGAGGAGTGAGATGAGGAGGTGGGAGATATGGGCTGACTGGGTGGCAAGTCAGCCATGGAGGGACTCTGGGCAGAGCTGGGGCCAGCTGGGGGAGGAGGGACCCCACCTGAGGCTCAGGGAGGATGGGCTTTCTGAGTGAGTACATGGTGGCTGGGACTGGGCATGAGGAGTCTGCCCATGAGATTAACCTGACTGGAGCTCAGGCTCGGGGCACACTATCAAGACCTTCCCCTGCAGCTGGCGCCGGACCTGAGCTGTGACACAGCCGTGATCCTGGGGCAGGGAAATGTGGCTCTGGATGTAGCCCGGATCCTGCTGACCCCACCTGAGCACCTGGAGGTGAGTTGTAGGTCGGCTGCTGCAGGTGAGGTCACACCGAGGAGAGGATGCCCTCCTGGCAGGGATCAGGCCGCCACCTTCCAAGCCCAGCTCAGTGCCTGTTTCCCCAGGGTGCCCAGGTCAGGCAGAGGCCTTCTGGAAGGCAGCCCTGTGAGCGTCATCTTATGTCATTTCCCCTTCCCTTTCAGCTCCCGTGGTACATGGGCCTTTTTTTTTTTTTAAGCTTAAGTGTGCAATAGGACCTTTGCACACTCTCCCCCCTGCTTTGAACATCGTGACTCGCCTCCTGTCAGTTGCGAAAGTTCATCTTCCAGTTCTTGGCTTAGTTATTCCTTCCACCAGGAAGCCTTTCAGGACCTCCATGAATAGGTCCCCTTCCTCTGTAGTATCATTTTCTCACAGATCAGTCTACTTTTATTTGGTCCTGGGGACTGAACCCAGGGGTGCTTAATCACTGAGCCACATCCCCAGCCCTTTTTGTTGTGAGACAGGGTCTTGCTAAGTTCTTGAGGCTGGCTTTTAATTCCTGGTTCTGCCCCGTCCTCCTGAGCTGCTGGGATTACAGGTGTGTGCCACCACGCCTGGCAGATCAGTCTACTTCGGTTTCATCCATAGCATACTTTCACCACAGCAGTTTTACACTGATTGATGAGATTTGATGAAGGTTTCTTTCTTCACCAAATAAGAAGCTCTGTGAGGGCCAGACTGTGTCTGTTTTGCTCACCTAGGCTGCCCTTGCCTAGCGCTGGGCACGTGGTAAACTCTTAGTAAACGCTTGCTCCTTGATAGTCAGGGCCTGCTTTGCTGGTAGTTGGAGCCATCTGCAGAGTTAGCAGTAATGCTTCATCTGACCACCAGGAGGAGCAGTGGTACAGTTTTGGGCTGCCAGCCTTCTGGCTCAGAGTTTGGGACATGACCAAATGGAGAGTCCCCTTCTTCAGGTCAGTGTTCGATGATTTCAAGGACCTCCTTTTGTGCCAGAAAACAGACATCACGGAAGCTGCCTTGGGAGTGCTGAGACAGAGTCAGGTGAAGACTGTGTGGATAGTGGGCCGGCGTGGACCCCTGCAAGTAGCCTTTACCATTAAGGTATAGGGGTCAGATGGGGAGGGCCAGGATCCCAGAGAGAGGGTCTTCCCTTGAGGGTGGGGTGGCTCAGCCCCTGGGAGTGCTGCTGCCTGGGATGGAACAGGGCCCCCAGGGCCATGTGCTGTCCATGGTAGCGTCCCCCTCCGGGGCTAGACTTGGGTGGGCTCAGGGGTGGACCTGCTCAGGGCCTGACTGCCTCCCCACTCCCCAATCCTCACCTTCAAGGAGCTTCGGGAGATGATTCAGTTGCCAGGAACCCGGCCCATTTTGGATCCTGCGGATTTCTTGGGCCTCCAGGACAGAATCAAGGGTGAGGGGCCCCGAGCTGGCCCACAGCTCACAGGGAGGGATGGCCTAGGTCAAGGAAGGCCTGGGGGAGGACCCGGTGGGGTGAGAGCCCTGGAATGTTCTGCACTGCCACCAGAGACCCCCCGGCCAAGGAAGCGGCTGACAGAACTGCTGCTTCAAACTGTCACAGAGAAGTCGGGGGCTGGGTCTGCCCACCAGGCAGAGTGCCCCCGTGCCTGGGGCCTCCGTTTTTTCCGAAGTCCCCAGCAGGTGCTGCCCTCTCCAGATGGGCGACGGGCAGCAGGCGTCCGCCTGGCAGTCACCAGACTGGAGGTGAGTCTTTTGCTACCCAAAGACAACCCCATCGCAGGCCTGCCCACCCCAGCCTCTGTCGCCCACATTCTCCCCAACAGGGTGTCGGTGAGGCCACCCGGGCAGTGCCCACGGGAGACTTGGAGGACCTCCCTTGTGGGCTGGTGCTGAGCAGCGTTGGATATAAGAGCCGCCCCATTGACCCCAGTGTGCCTTTTGACTCCAAACGTGGGGTCATCCCCAATCTAGAGGGCCGGGTTGTGGATGTGCCAGGTGAGAGGGTATGAGAAGACTGGGTACCTAATTATGGTGGCAGGGTGGAAGGCCAGTGTCCCCAGGGCCATCCATTCATTTATCCATCCACCTAGTGACCCGATATGAGAACCTGCTCTGGGGCAGGTCCTGTCCCAGGACCCAGCCTGCCCTGGCGCTCGAGGGACTTCCCAGGCAGCTAGGACATGTTGTCATTACCTCCTTCAGTAAGCCTTCACTGAGGCCTGTTCTTGGCTAGGCCTTGTGTTCAGTGTTAGGTTAGATTTGAGGCAGCCCCCATCTTTAGCTCCCAGTGTGATTAAGTACCCATGTCCTGGCTAGTTATTAATTCATTAACGTTTACTAGAGGCCTTCTGGACTGGGGGTGGGCAGGCCCTGGGCTAAGGGGGATGGTACGGCAAAAACAGACTGAGAAGAATTCGGGACTGTAGACTGGTGGCCAGAATGGGCCCAGCTGACGGGGTCTGCTGGTGGACTTGGGTCATATATCTGCATGTCCACGTGTGTACAGGTTTGTCAGGCTTGTCAGGCAGTGTCCAGCCATGTCCCCTCCCTTTGTTGCCCACTTCAGGCCTCTACTGCAGTGGCTGGGTGAAGAGGGGACCCACAGGTGTCATTAACACTACCATGACCGACAGCTTCCTCACCAGCCAGATGCTGCTGCAGGACCTGAAGGCCGGGCTCCTGCCCCCAGGCCCGAGGCCTGGCTTCGCAGCCATACAGGCCCTGCTCAGGAGCCGAGGTCTGGGTCCCAGGGCTGAGGTTTGGGAGGTGGGAAGGGAGGCATCTCTCTGGGGTTTCTCTCTCTGGGAGGAGGGTCTTGTGGGGATAGAGGAGGAGGTGGCAGTATTGACTTCTCTTCGCTCTGCTTCAGGTGTCCGACCAGTTTCTTTCTCAGACTGGGAAAAGCTGGATGCTGAGGAGGTGTCCCGGGGACAGGGTGCTGGGAAGCCTCGGGAGAAGCTGGTGGATCCTCAGGAGATGCTGAGGCTGCTGGGGCACTGAGACTGCTGGGGCCCTGAGCCTGGATCCCAGTCCCTGTCAAGGAGAGGAAGAGTGCTATGCAGGGAGGAGGGGCATGGGTCAGTCTGAGGCAGTTCCCCACGTGCAGTGCCACCTGCCCCGGCTTGGGGGCTTCCTGGAGCTCTTTTCCAGGGGTCTCTGAGTACTGCCTCCTATGAAGTTGACCTTGCCAGTGTGGGTTTAGGAGGTAACCTTAAGTTAGGTGGGGTGCAGGCCCACCCCACCTCCTCCCACATCTCTCCTGCTGGACTTTGGAGGGCCACTTGGTCAGGAACATGGTGGAAATAAAGCAGTTACAGCCAAGGGTCATTGTTGATGGGCTACTTCTTTAGGGGGCTGGGGCGCCCTTCTGGCTGCAGCTTGCCTGTGGTCACCAGGTGACACTGGGGAAGTGGCTCCCTGGGCAGAGGCCTCTTGGGGGCTTGAGGGGTTTGGTCGTCAGGCCTGGCATGCCTGCGTTCTCCCTCTCTGATCTTGGTTCCACTCTGTGGCCTTCCTGTATTCTTCCCACTTTACAGTCACCCCTGGCCAGGGCCCAGCCTGCCTGCCCTGCTGGTCCCACTCCCTGGTGCCTTCCTTGGTTAGCCCCCAGTACCACTGAGACACTGGGAAGAGGGAAAGAGTGCTGGTGGGAGTTGGGTAGCAGCTTGCCCTGGTCCCTCCCACTGGCCCAGCAGGTCCGGCCTGGATCCCTCCTCTCTCTGCAGGCTCCCTGTACCTTCGGCCTCTGTCGGTTTCCAGCCAGATCCACAAGCCTTTTAAAAATAGTTCTTGGATCATTGTTATATGTTATATGGCAGCCCCAAGACGTTGGCCTCACTTTATAAACTGAGGGATCCTCGAAATTCACTGGCCCAAGGTCACAGGGCTAGTGAACCTAGGGTTGAACCCCGGACTCTGGCGTTTTCTCCACGGCCGCACCTGCCTCTGGATATGGGGTCTGGGGACAGAGTCCCCGATAGGGGAGAAGGGACCCGGGCATCCGGCGCCGGCCGGCAGGGAGGGGCCTGGAGGGACCTGGAGGGGCGCGGGCGGCGGGCCGGGGCGGGGCGGAGGCGGCGGGCGGCAGCGAGCGCTCCGCCACAGTCGGCTGGGAGCCCTGGGAGCCGGAGGCGCGCAGCCCAGCCCGGGACGGAGCTCGGCGCCCAGCGGGTCTTGGGCTGGGCGCGGGGGCCGGCGGGACTCGCCCGCCAGGCCGCGCTGCGGGCGCTGGTCCCTCGGCGCCCGGCTCAGGCGCCCGCCGAGCTGGCAGCGAGCGCGCCAACGCGCCGGGGCCGTGGCGCCGGGACAGGCACCGCGCGGGAGCGGCCGGCGCGGGCGCAGCGCCCCTTCCCCCCGGTGAGTGGCGGCCAGGGGCGCGCGGCGAGCCGGGGGCGCCAACTTCGCCGCCAACTTGGGGCTGGACGCCGGCGCCGCGCGGGCAAGGACGGCGGTACAGACACGGGACACCCGGGAGAGTCCGACCAGGGCAGGGAGCCCGGGAGGGGCGACCGGGGAACAGCGACCCTCGGGAACGGGGCCTAGAGTGCAGCCCTGGGCGGGCGCGAGGAGGCGAGGAAGACAGGCCGGGAGACAGCGGTCGCGAGGGAAGGACGCGGGCAAAGCGCCCAAGACGTTCTTCCCCGGGGGCTCGGAGCCCTCCTCCTTTCTGGCGTCGCCTTACCTGCGGGCAGGGGGTGCTGCGGGGACGTGTGAGTCTGGGCTGCCAAGTCCCCCAACTGTTGCTGCTGGAAGCCTCTGGGGCGAGAAGCCGGGTGGGGGCCCAGACCCGGGGCCAGGCTGGGTTGGACAAAGCGAGGGGGCTGGAGAGGGTGCGGACCCTAGAGGGTGAAAGGCTGTGGCGGCTCCAGGAGCCAGTTCCTCTGGTTTCCCCATGTCCACTGGGCAACTACTGTGGCATCTGCCTTCCCTCCTGGAACCCTTCACCCACTGTGAGTCCCCCAGGTCCCCCCTCTCTGCCACCATAAGGCTCCCTCCTCTGCCCTGGGGGAATCAGTGGGCTTCTGATGTGGTGGTGTCTTCCAAAAACCAATCCTGATCTGTGGAAGACTCCGGCTAGGAGGTCTCAAAAGAAGCCGAGACATAAGAGGGGCCTGGGAGAGCCTGCGGCCAGCCGGCTGGGCTCTGGCTGCAGCGCCAGCCCTCTGCTTTAGTCTCCCGGGACCTTCTCTAGAGCAGGATCCCCGACGGCTGGGAGGGGAAGTCTGGGCCTCCTGATGGGGAAGGAGGTTCGTACCTAAGCCTAGGGATGACAGGGCCCGGACCTGTGAAGGCAAAGGCACCCAGCAGCCTGAAAATTCCAAAGGTGTGCGTGGCTACCCTTCAAAGGTCCTGCTGCGTGAGTGAGGTGGGAGAACGGCTGGGCCTGATGCTCACCCCATCTGTCCATCCGGTTCCCAGCCCTGCTAGCCCAAGGAGACTTAGCACTCAGTCCCCCAGCCATTGGATGGTGGCCTCCTCCTGGCTCAGTCCCTGACCCTGGCCATGGGAAAATCAAGGAAAGGAGCTTATTTGAAGAGTGTGCCACCGCTCTGGTTCTAGTCCAGTTTCTAAACATACCAGGGCCTCTGTTCCTAAATTCGGAAGAATAACACTGTGAAAGGGACAGGTAGGTAGGAAGCCGGACTCCTGGGTTCACTCCGGCCATGGGCCGCCGGGGCTGGGACCTGGCCCACAGCCCCGTCTCCAGGCCTGCGTGCCCCTACCATGGGGCTTGGGATGGAGACCCAGCCTGGGGCACTGGGCTGGGAACCTTAAGGGTCAGGGTCAACCGCAGGGGTAGAGGAGAGGCTGGGGGCGCCGAGTGCGTGGTGCCCAGTTTGGCCGCCAGGAGGCGTGGCGCGGGTCCCCGCGCCCGGAGTCACCGCCGCCGCCGCCGCCGCCGCATCGCGAGTGTCCTTGAGCCGCGGGTGACAGTGGCTCTTGCCGCTTGCGCCCCCTCCTCCCGCAGGGGCAGCCTGATGCCACGTTTCCTATGAATTATTTATCGCCGGCCTAAAAATACCCCGAACTTCACAGCCCGAGTGTAAGATTCCTGCCGAGGGGAGGGGGCGGGGTGCCCCCGGGGGCCGAGCGCGATCAGCCGGGAGCAGGGCAGTTGGTCTTGGAGCCGCCAGAACTAGATGCCCCAACAGTGGGGGCGAGATGAAGGGACGGTCTCTCTCCCGGCACCTGGGTTCAGGTTTTAGTTGGGCAGAAGCGAGCCAGGGAGGGAGGGAGGGAAACCCGACGGCAACGGAGGGGCTTCTGCGCAAGGGCAGTGGGTCCAGTGGGCAGGACACCTCTTCTGGGAGGGATCAGCGCCGCGGGGGGGTGGGATCACCTCCTGGGGCCAGAGCTCCAGGCCAGGGAGAGGGGGGAGCCATCAGTGTCGCCTGCGTGTGAAGGTGTGTGGGTGTGTGTGCCCGGGTGCATATCCTTGTCGGGGAGCCTGCCTGAGATATGGGGAGCCAGGCGAAGGGCAGGGATCTAGCATGTGGAAGTGCTCAGGCACCCAGAGGACTGACCACTGCCACCCCTCTCCCCCTTGTTTTTAGGACACAATGTTCAGCAAACATTAGTGGCCATTAATGAAAGGGCGAGACCCAGAGTGGGTGGGCAGAGGATCCCTGGGACAAGCCTGTGCCCTCCAGGAGCCCTGGGACAGGGCAGAACGGAAGGGCCACTGCAGAGCCAAGCTCAGAGCTCCCAACCCTGGAGAGGACCCGAATGTTGTGTCCTCTCCTTCTGGGTCCAGAGCCTGACGGATCAGGCAGGCAGGCGCTGGCAGGAGCGGGATTTGCATTGGGCTCTGAAAGAAAGTAGAGTCAGGAAGAGGGCACTCCAGCCCAGGGAACAGCAGGAACCAGGGCCTGGGGGTGAGGACAGTGTGGGCCGTGGCCACTGGACTGGCAGGGTTGGGGATCCATGAAGGGGAAGACAGCAGGTGGGGGGTCAGGGTGTGGGGAACACTGTGCCTGGGACTGAGGTGTTTGGACTTCATTTTCGGGCACCAGGAAACAGTTGTCCTGCTTGAGGAGGCACACAGGGGCCAGAGGAAAGTTTTGGGAGCCCAGTGGGACAGACAGACAGGTGGAGATGAGAGGTGGGAGCTGGGGGAGGAGCGACTGGGCTGGTGGCCGAATGCCACCTGGTGAGGACACTGGAGCCTGAGCCTGCTTGAACCCGTCTGCCCATTGCCTTGTGGGGCTTGGAGAGTTGCCCAATGCCAGCCTCCCTCAGGTGAGGCCCTCTGGCCAGAGGCACCACCTCCTTCCACTTCTGCTCCTCTCTGTCCCCTCCAGGAGGACATGCATTGGAGAGAGGCTCTGGGGGCAGTGCCCCTTTGGGGTTGGGGGAGGACCTGCGCCCTTTATGTAGGTCACACTGTCTGAAAGAAATAAATAGGAGCCACAGGTATAATTTGAAGTTTTCTTATAGCCGCATTTAAAAAAATACAAGGAGACAGGTGAAATTAATTTTAATAGTATATTTTGTTTGATTCAATATATTCAAAATGTTATTTCAACATGTAATCAATAGAAGGCTATGCATGCGACAGTCTGCATTCCTCCGGGCTGTCTCCAACATGCGGTGTGTGCTTTGCACTGACAGTGTGCCTGGTTTGTGAGAAGCGTTTCAGTACTCCGCAGCTGCCTGTGGCTGGGGACATGGCATTGGCCCGCACAGATCCAAGACTGAGAGCTCGTCCCTGGGAGGTGGAAGTGGCAGGAGGCTCCGGGCTTCCTGAGGGCAGGGAACCTGTTGGGATTAGAGGCAGGGGCAGAGATGAGCACACTGGCCTTGTGCAGAAGTGGAGAGCATGACAGTGCCTTTCTTTTCTTTTTTTTTTTTTCTGTGGTGCCGGGATGGAACCCAGGGCCTTGCACATGCTAGGCAAGGGCTCCCCCACGGAGCTCCGTCCCCAGCCCGTGACAGTGCCCTTTGCTGTCATGATGTTGCAATCCCAGATTGGTATTCGCTTCAACTACTCCCAGTGATGTAGGATCCCATCCCGGACTAAAACAGGTCCCCAGACTGACATTTCCAACCGTGCACCAGGAAGCCGCACACACGGGAGATTTCAAGGGCACCAACATGAATACAGTTGCCCTCCCCTGTCCCAAATCATATCTTCTCAGCCTGAAATTCTACCACGTGGTGTCTTAGCTTAAAGCTCTGACTGTCGTTAAACTACATTTCCCTTGGGAATGATAGTGCTTTGAGCTATTATCAGTCCCTTTTACCTCCATGTGCATGAGCTCAGGAGCCTTAGCGAAGAGAAGGTCTTGCTGGGGGAGGCAGAGAGCTTGAGGGGAGAAGGGAGGGCAGAGTATGGTGGGAAGAAAAATAAGTTTAGAAAAAACAGGTTGGTAGCCGGGCGTGGTGGCGCATGCCTGTAATCCAAGCGACTTGGGAGGCTGAGTCAGGAGGATCACGAGTTCAAAGCCAGTCTCAGCAACTTAGCGAGGCCCTAAGCAACTCAGTGAGACCCTGTCTCTAAATAAAATACAAAATAGGGCTGGGGATGTGGCTCAGTGGCCGAGTGTCCCTGAGTTCAATCCCTGGTTCCAAAAAAAAAAAAAAAAAAAGAGGTTGGCAGTGCAAAGAGCAGACGGCCTGCGGATTCTGCAGATTCGGCTCTGAGTTCCTGGAGGGCAGGGTCCACGTCTTATCCATACTGAAGTTCTACCACTCCATGTGGAGCACACAGAGGTGCTCAATACACGTGTGCCGTGCTACATTTCTGAACTAAGGGGTCCCTTTGTGGTCTCCGTTGGAGTGATCTGTTTAGCAATGCTGAGGAGAAGGGGTTTCCAGAATGTTCCCTGGTGGTCTGTGAACTTCTCCTTCTGTCTCCCTTAGAGAGAGCTAGAGGCCCAGGTAAGCCCGTGTACCTATGCTGTGTGAGAAACTAGATTCTGGACAATAGGAGGAGAGGAACGTGGTGGTGGGCAGGCAGCAGGTAGCCCTGTGCGACAGCTGGAGCCCACACAGCCACGCTCTCCAGCCCCAGCTCCGAAGGGAATCTGACTTTCACATGCGTGGTTTCTGGGGCAGGGGTGTTTGCGATCGCTTGCTCTGTTTTGTTTTTACTGCATTTTTGTTACAAAGATGTGAAAATTCTGTAGGGGGCTCTCTGGAACAGCAGGCCCACCTCCATCACCCCCGGCACCCTGTTCAGAAGTTGTTAGTGATGGAGGTGGAGGAGCTGGCACAGCTCGGCCTGATGGGCAGCCGAAGGGGGAGATCTGTCAGCAGCCTGGCTCTTGCTGCTGATCCCAAGGACCATGGGGAGCAGGTGTGTGTCAGGCCCTTGGGTTAGGTGAAGGGGACCCTGCACACCCGTGAAACACTGGGAAGCAGCTTGTGTGTAAGATGCCTTGGGGTCTCAGGTGCCCCCGCCATGAACAGTTAGTGCTGCCACACTCCTGGGCGGACTGCTCCTAACTGAACCCACAGAGGGAAGGGTAGTGATGATTTCTGGTGCCCAGGAGGAGGGGTCTCTAGGCAGAGCCACACAGGGGAGGGGCCTGGGGCTGGCTCCAAGGAAGCAGAACTCAGAACTCAGTTGTGTTGAGGGACGGATGGAAGATCCAGTTTGGGCTTCAGGGAGGACCGAAGTGGGACATGGGGGTGTCTCTGAGATGCCTGCTTTCCCCCAGTGGAGGGGCTGTCATCTAGAGGACGTGGCTGCTAATGATAGCCAATAGTGTATTATCACAGGTAAGCCCTCACTGCTGTGATTAGCCCAGGAAACATGGTTCAGAGAGGCTAAGTGACTTCTTCAAGATCACACAGCTAGTAAGTAGCTGAAGTGGGACTGGAACACCGGCTGTCTGATTCAGAGCAGTGTGCTGAAGACCAGACGGGCATTTTCAGTGCGCCTTGCTAGGGCAGAGCCAGATGGCTGGGTGATAGAAGGCTGGAATGGCAGGCCTGCCCTTGGCTCTCCTGGCTCAGGAGTTGTCAGGGAAGTGATGGAGGTGGAGGACCTGGAGGAGCTGAGCCCGCTGGGCAGCTGGAGGGAGAGCACTGTCGGAGGCCGGGATTCACATTACTCTCAGCAGCTTGGCTCTTGGTCCCAATCCAAAATGACCATGGGTAGCAGGGACTCCTTTCTCACCAGGGGTGTTGTTCAGTGGTAGAATGGAGGGTGACAAGCCCCTGTCCTGGCTCCTGTCCCAGCCCTGTCCCTCTGGGGGTGCTCAGCTAACTGCCGTCTCTTTCTCTGTGTCTGTTTGTGTCTGTCTGTGTGTACCTCTCTTTATGGAGGGAGGTGTCCCCCTCTTCTCTTTCCTTCTTTGGATGTGTCCTCTGACCCTCACGCCCTGTCTGTCTATCCATCTGCCTCTCTGTGTGCCTGTCCTGGTCTCTCCGCAGGACCCTCTAGTGGACATGGGTGGGGCCCTGGGGCCGGCCCTGCTGCTCACCTCACTCCTTGGTGCCTGGGCAGGGTCCAGCTTGGGACCGGGCCGGCGGGCCATGACAGTGGCTGTGGTGTTTGGCAGTTCAGAGCTGCCGCAGGCCCAGGCCCGTGTCCGCCTCACCCCCCAGAGCTTCTTGGACTTGCCTCTGGAGATCCAGCCGCTCACCGTGGGGGTCAACAACACCAACCCCAGCAGCCTTCTCACCCAGATCTGTGGGCTCCTGGGTGCTGCCCGTGTCCACGGCATCGTCTTTGAAGACAATGTGGGCACTGAGGCAGTGGCCCAGCTCCTGGACTTCGTCTCCTCCCAGACTCACGTGCCTATCCTCAGCATCAGCGGGGGATCCACTGTGGTCCTCACCCCCAAGGTGCTGTCTAATCTCATGTGCCTTCCTCCCTTCCAGGCCGGGACTGGGGACCAGGGCTGGGTGTGGAGTGGGAAGCTGGGAGTGGGTGGGACTGGCAAGGAGGTGGCTGCAAGTGTGACTTGAGGGAGTGGGGAGATTCTGGAAGGATATTCCCACATTCCAGAAGATCAACTTTTTGGGTTGCTGTTCCATTTGTGTTGGAATGAAGGGTGGGCAGGTGGCCAGCCCTGTCTGGAGTGGTGGCGGTCAGGCCTGCCTGCTTGTCTCTTCTCTGCCTCTCCAGCCCTCCTGTCTGGCTCCAGATGCAGGGTGTGGGGGGCAGGGCGGAGGGCAGGGACTGACTGGGGATGGAATCTGAGGAAATGACCTCTGGGCAATTGAAGTTACCCTCAGGGGACAGCACTCCAGGGGCAGGTCACCATCCAGGCATGGGGGAAGGAGAAACAACCCTGCCCTCACTAATGGCTCTGCCCTGGCAGTCACCTGGGGAGAACATCTAAGTGCACATGCATCTTCAGTTCCGAATGGGGACAGTGTTCTGAAGGGAAAACACAGGATTCTGTTAGGGAGGCTCATGTGGCCCCTATTTGAACATTGTTGGCCAGGGAAGGTCCCTCAAAAAGTGATGTCCACACTGAGACCTGGAGGCTAAGGGGGAGTTGGAGGGGAGGGTGAGGTGCCCAGAGAGTTCCAGTGAGGGATGGAGGTGAAGCTCAGAGCTTTGGAGTTTGCAGAGAGAAGCCTGGAGGAGGAGGGGTCCCGGCCACCAGGGCTGGCATTTGGCTGTACTGTATTGGGCCACCAAAGATGCCAGGGGAGAGGCTGATCTGATTTGCCTTTATTTTATATTATGGAGAATTTTGAGCATACACATGAGTCAAATAAATCCCCATCTACCGCTCACCCACCTTGGCCGGCCCACCCCAGACTCTCTCCCCCACTCTCCCTCTTCTGGGTTAAAGTGAAATAAAGTCAGACAGCTTACGATTCTACCTATGAATATTTCAGTATGTATCTCTAGTAGACAAGGGCTTTAAAAAAATAAAACTACCATGCATTATCATGTCCACAAAATAATAAAAGTTCCTTAACATCGTCAAATATCCAGCCAGTGTTCACATCTCCCCATTGTCTCATAAATGTCATAAGTGTTTATTTTTAAGTCTGTCTGCTTGAATCAGAAGCCAAATTAGGTTCACATGTGGGGACTGGTGGACAGGCTTCTAAATCTCAACCTCTAGGCTCCTCCTCCATCTCTCCCTCTCCCTTTTAATCGCAAGTCTGGGAAAAAACTGGGTTGCTCGGCCTGTAGAGTTTCCTGTTTGCTTTTCAAAAATATTGGGGCTGTGGCAGTGTGCTGAAATCTCCGAGGGGCCACAGTGGCCCAAGGGACAGGCTACTGTTAGGAGGGCGCTGCACTAGCCCAGGCGCGAGCCATGGTGCTTTGGGCTTTCCTGGTGGCGGAGGCGAAACTTCTCGCCTCCGGGGCTCCCACCCCGGGAGGAGGGTGCTTTCCCAGTGACCTCTGGGCCCGGCATCAGCTCTCAGGATGGTGGTTTTCAGCCCTCACAGTGCTTGCCAAAAACACAGATGCCCAGGGTCGCACCTTAGAGATTCAGATCCAGTTGTTCTGGGGCAGCGCCTCTCACAAGAGCGGGCTCAAGAAAAACCCGAAGAGCGTGTTAAACATACAGATTCCAGGCATCAGCCCCAGAGATTCTGATCCAGTGGCTGTGGGGTGCGCCCGAGAATCTGCATTGCTAACAAGCTCCCAGGTGGTGCTGATGCTGCTGGCGTGTGGTCCAGCACCGTCAGGTGGTCACAAAGCTCCCCAGCAGATCCCAGCGGGCAGCGGGGTTAGGGGCCTGAGGGAGGGAGGGGCTGTGGGCGGAGCGCATGGAGGGGCCAGAGTGGGCGGGGAAAGGGGCGCGAGGCGGGGCTCAGGCCGCCCCGCCCCCGGCTCAGGCCCCGCCCCCGCCCCCCAGGAGCCGGGCTCCGCCTTCCTGCAGCTGGGCGTGTCGCTGGAGCAGCAGCTGCAGGTGCTGTTCAAGGTGCTGGAGGAGTACGACTGGAGCGCGTTCGCCGTCATCACCAGCCTGCACCCGGGCCATGCGCTCTTCCTCGAGGGCGTGCGCGCCGTCGCCGACGCCAGCTACCTGAGCTGGCAGCTGCTGGAGGTGCTCACGCTGGAGCTGGGCCCCGGCGGGCCACGCGCGCGCACCCAGCGCCTGCTGCGCCAGCTCGACGCACCGGTGCTGGTGGCCTACTGTTCGCACGAGGAGGCAGAGGTGCTCTTTGCCGAGGCGGCGCAGGCCGGCCTGGTGGGGCCCGGCCACGTGTGGCTGGTGCCCAACCTGGCACTGGGTAGCACCGACGCGCCCCCTTCCGCCTTCCCCGTGGGCCTCATCAGCGTTGTCACCGAGAGCTGGCGCCTCAACCTGCGCCAGAAGGTCCGGGACGGCGTGGCCATCCTGGCCCTGGGTGCCCACGGCTACCTGCGCCAGCACGGCTCCCTGCCCGCACCGGCTGGTGACTGCCGCAGCCACCCCGGACCTGTCAGCCCTGCCCGGGAAGCCTTCTACAGGTGGGCACTTGCCCAGGCATGGGGGTTAGGGGTGGGGCACTTCAGGGGACCTGGGTAGCCGCGAGCTTGGGCTTGCTGGTCCTATATCCTGCTAGCTGTGTGCCCTAGGGCCAAGTTACTTCGCTTCTCTTGGCCCAAGTGTCCTCATCTAGAAAACAGCAAGTGTCAGGGTGTGGCGAGGTGTTACAGGAGAACAGAACAGTAAGTACGGAACAACGGAGCAGTGTGGTGCTACTGGGGAGGCTGTGGCAGAAGGCTCAGGGGAGGCTGGCAAGTTTGAGGCCAGCCTGGGCAACTTAGGGAGAGCCTGTCTTAAAATAAAAAAATGAAAAAGGACTGGGGATCAGCTCAGTGGTGAAGCAGTCTTTGGTTTGTTCAATTCTCAGTACCAAACCAAACCAACCAAACTAAAAACCCAAACAAACAAAACCCAAAACCACACACACAACAATCACACAACAAATGTCTAAATGTCTTCTATTGGTGGTGATGAGGCAGGAATGGGACCATGGATGGGTTGGGCAGAGCCACAGGCTGGAGGATGGGGACACCCTGGCATCTCTCCCCTGTTACAGGCACTTAATGAACGTCACTTGGGAGGGTCGAGACTTCTCCTTCAGCCCTGGTGGGTACCTGGTCCAGCCCACCATGGTTGTGATTTCCCTGAACCGGCACCGCCTCTGGGAGATGGTGAGAAGGGGGTGAGCCCAGGGGCCCTCGGTTTTTTCTCATTTTGAGAGCCCAGTCCCCGTCAGGCCCACAGCTTTGTGAAGTCCCTTCTGCCCCTCCTGCAACCCCTCATCTTTCCGGTCTCTGCGGGGACCTCCTGCACTAGGAAACCTTCCAGGTCCTGCAGGCCCTGCTCTGGGCCCCGTAAAGTGCTGGCTTCATCCACTACAAAACTCTTCCAGCGCTTTTATCACTGCCCCTGGGGGGTTAACCCACGTCTGTGCCCACCAGGCACATGTAAGCAAATATAATACAGACACACCCGTGCTGAGTAGAGCCATGTGCAAACCAGCATGGGAGTGGAGAGGAGGAGGACCAGGAACTAGCTCTGCCTTCAAAGGAGGAAACTAGGGAAGACAGGACATTTGAGGTGGGACATGGAGGGTTGGGCAGAAGCCCACCAGGAGGAGGTCTAGCCTAGTATAGGCAGAAGGCCATTTTAAAGTGATATGGCAGGTGTCTTTGGGGGGTGTGGAGACTGAGGAAGTAGGATGAATGGTGGGATGTGTGAAGGTCCTCGAGTGTCAACTAAGGAGGGGGAAGGGGACTGAGCATCCTGAGACAGGGTCAGCCTGGGCCTTAGGAGGGTGCCATGGTGGCGGCAGCATGGAGGCTGTATTGAAGAGCTCAGGGACCACAGCAGGGGAGGCTGGGGAGCCTGCTCTCTGACCCATGCTCTCTGACCCATGAACCTGGCTCTGTCTTCCTGTTCTCCAAATGCTTCTGCCCCAGGCCTTCCTCTGTCTGCCCTAAATGCCCCTTGAAGAGGGGATTCTTGGCCCTGGTAGGCTGCACGTAGAGGTACCACGTAGAGGGTGGGGTAGTGGGGTTGGAGGTCCTGGACTGAGGTCCGTGGTCCTCCACAGGTGGGGCGTTGGGATCATGGTGTCCTCTACATGAAGTACCCAGTGTGGCCTCGCTATAGTACCTCCCTGCAGCCTGTGGTGGACAGCCGGCACCTGACTGTGGCCACGCTGGAAGAGCGGCCCTTTGTCATCGTGGAGAGCCCTGACCCCGGCACGGGAGGCTGTGTGCCCAACACTGTGCCCTGCCGCAGGCAAAGCAACCACACCTTCAGGTCTGGTGTGAGCTGGGTGCCGCCGTGGGAGGGTCAGCGGTTGCGTGCCTCGTGCCTGGGTGTGGGGAGGGGTCTGCAGCCCGGGTGGGGAGGAGCTGCCCAGGCTGCAGCCGCTCTGCGCTGACTCCTGGTGGTTTCTTGCGGTGGCGGCTGCAGCAGCGGCGATGCAGCTCCCTATGCCAAGCTCTGCTGCAAGGGCTTCTGTATCGACATCCTCAAGAGGCTGGCCAAGGTGGTCAAGTTCTCCTACGACCTGTACCTGGTGACCAACGGCAAGCATGGCAAGAGGGTGCGCGGCGTGTGGAACGGCATGATTGGGGAGGTAGGCTGGCTCCCGCCCGCCCCGCCCCGCCCCGCCAGGGCACGTTCCACCTGCCGCCAGGCTCCATGCATCTCTGCCACCTCCGGTTGTCACGGTGATGTGGGTGGCCATCACGGAAGGCTGAGCTCTGGGGACCCCAGGTGGGAACAAAGGACTCCACTGGCGGGGGCCGGAAGGGGTGCAGGGCGGGGCCCGGGGGGGACGCCCCAGTCCCCAGGAGCCCTTCCTCAGTCCCTCCTGGCCCCAGGTGTTCTACAAGCGAGCAGACATGGCCATCGGCTCCCTCACCATCAACGAGGAGCGCTCCGAGATAGTCGACTTCTCCGTGCCCTTCGTGGAGACGGGCATCAGCGTGATGGTGGCTCGCAGCAACGGCACCGTCTCCCCCTCGGCCTTCCTGGGTGAGGCTCGGTGGGCACAAAGGCCCACGGGGTGGGTGTGCGGGGCATGGGCGGAGATGGGACGCTTGGGGTGGGACCGCAGCTTCCTTGGGCATCTGGAATGGACAGGGAAGGAGTGGTGTCCAAGTTGTGGGCGGGGGTAGGGAGAACCGGCTAGATAGGTGCCACTGTGAGGGGCAGGGAGCCGTGGCCCGTGAGGAGTGGGAAGAGAGGCTAACTCCTCACTGTTAGGAACCCAGCCCCACCTGCCAGGTCCCAGTAGGAGCCCAGGGTGCAGGCCTGGTCCTTGCCTTCCTGAGCATCCGGTCAGGTCGGGTGGGACTTGCAGCACTAAGTGGCACAGAGAGCTGTGAGGACAGGCAGGGTGCTGGGGAGGGGCTGAGAGCTGTCCTGAGGGGCTGAGCAGGAGGGAGATCCCAGCTCTGCCCTTCCTGCTGGGCGGTCTCAGGCAAGTCACTGAACATCTCCGAGTGGGTTCCTAAGCTACAGGGAGGAGGACAAATCCGACTTCCTAGCAGTGTCTTCACGGCAAAGGAGCAGGTCCTTGTGGTGGTATTGACTGCTTTCCAAGGAGGCTGAGTCCTGGGTTCTTCTCTCCAGTTCTCTGGGCCTGGGTTTCCATGTCCATAGAGTGAAGAATGAGAGTTGGCCTTGGAGACTCTGATTCCAGGCAGAAAGACCAGGTCATTCCTTCAAGGCCAGGCAGGGGTGTAAGGTTGAAGGAGGGCTCCTTAGGGTGGACCATGTGTGCTTGTAGGAACAGAGGGAAGGGAGGAGACTGACCTCCCTTGGGGGGGGTCTCTCCTGGGACTCTGTGCTCAGAGGGTGAGAGGTCACCTTGGCTCCACTCACAGGGATGGTGGACCCCTACTTTGACCAAATGAACCCACCAGTCTCCAGCAGGTGCTGCTGGGCTGAGGGGGATAGGGAGGTCTCTGAGTCGCCTCCCTCTGTCTCCAGAGCCCTACAGCCCCGCAGTGTGGGTGATGATGTTTGTCATGTGCCTGACCGTGGTGGCCATCACAGTCTTCATGTTCGAGTACTTCAGCCCTGTCAGCTACAACCAGAACCTCACCAAGGGCAAGAGTAAGCTGTGGCCTGGGCCTGGGGGCAGGGGTTGGAAAGTGATGGGGTCCAGGCCTGGGCTGAAGCCCTTGGGTGGTAGGCAAGCATCCCAGCATCCACCCTCATCCCCAGAGCCTGGGGGCCCGTCCTTCACCATCGGCAAGTCCGTGTGGCTGCTGTGGGCACTGGTCTTCAACAACTCGGTGCCCATTGAGAACCCGAGGGGCACCACCAGCAAGATCATGGTCTTGGTGTGGGCCTTCTTCGCCGTCATCTTCCTCGCCAGCTACACGGCAAACCTAGCCGCCTTCATGATCCAGGAGCAGTACATCGACACTGTGTCAGGCCTCAGTGACAAGAAGGTTCTGGGGCCATGGCCAGTGGTGGGGGGGGCACCAAGCATGGGGACTGGCCTTGGGTGGGTGGATACACAATGATCAGAGTCTGGGGAATTTGAACTGGAGGCTGCAGAAGAATAAAGTGGGGCAGTGAGGGGGGAAATGGACAGGGACCACTCAGGTCCACTGGTTGAGTGGCCTTGGGTGAGTCTCACCCCATCTTGGGCCTCAGATTCTCCATCTGTAAAATACACACGCAGACTGGACTATGTCCAGGGTCATTCTCTCAGACGATGGGGCTGGGCTCTGGGACTGGGATGTGGGGCTCTGGTGCCTGGAAACCAGAGGGTGAATGGGTACAAATGGCTGCTGTTCTCCGCCTGCAGTTTCAGCGGCCTCAGGATCAGTACCCGCCCTTCCGCTTTGGAACGGTGCCCAATGGCAGCACAGAGCGGAACATCCGCAGCAACTACCGGGACATGCACACACACATGGTCAAGTTCAACCAGCGCTCAGTGGAGGATGCGCTCACCAGCCTCAAGATGGGGTGGGTCCCCAGCCCTGCACTCATCCTCTGTCTCCAGCCACATGTCTCCCCAGTGACCAGTCCTAGCTCCATCCCTTCCTGAGAGACCCAAGGTGGGGGCAGTAGGGCTGGGTTGTCCTGCAAGGCTTCTGGGGAAGTGGGGAAGGGGTCTGGGGATAGAGTGGAGCTTGAATGAAAATGGGTGCCCACCAAGTGTTCCAGAAATGCAGCTGTGCTGCTGACCAGAGTTGAGCCCTGACCTGACATGGTGCTTGTGACTTTCTGTGGGTCTTAGGGACATGGAGAGATTGGGCAGGGGAGGGGGCACATCCTCTGGGGAGAGTCCCTGAGCTTCTCTGAGGAGGGTGGGAGTGGTCCTTGCAAAGGCAGCAGAGAAGGCTCTGCCCACCTGTCCCTCCCTGGTGCTCAGACCCCTGCCCACCAGACCCCAAGTTCAGTGCCCCCCCTCTACCTGCATGGTCCCTGGCCCTGAGGGCTCAGCCTGTCCCCAGGAAGCTGGACGCCTTCATCTATGACGCTGCTGTCCTCAACTACATGGCGGGCAAGGACGAAGGCTGCAAGCTGGTCACCATTGGATCTGGCAAAGTCTTCGCCACCACTGGCTATGGTATCGCCATGCAGAAGGACTCCCACTGGAAGCGGGCCATAGACCTGGCACTCCTACAGTTCCTTGGGGATGGTGGGTCTGCTGTTGCTGGGGGCCGGGAGGGTTCCAGGGTAGTCTCCACAACCACTCTGTGTGCCACAGCCTGTGGGAAGGAAGAGGCTCTGGGGGTGAGGTTGGGGCGGTGGGGGAGCAGGGATTAGGAGCAGCTAGCTGGATAAAGACCTGGAGAAGGGATGAGCTTGTAGGAGGGAGCAAGAACCAGAGCCAGGGGGTCCCCAAAAGGCAGGGATGACAGGCAAGGTGTCAGGCCACACAAGGAGCTGCAGGTGGCTGAACTTGCTTTTCCCCTAGGACCCCTCCCATGATCTTTCCCAGATGAGCACCTCCTTTGCAGTTTGGTCTCCCCCATTTCCATCTTGAGATTACCTGGGGTAGTCCAGAACCAGAGCCTAGGCTGGCTTTGGCAGCAGGGGGCTCACATGAGCCTGCCCCAACCCCTGGGGAGAGCGTTGAGTTCAGAGGAGCCCCATCCTCATTAGGGAATGCTCATTATTATGTGGTGCTTGTGGTCCCAGGGGCCCAGCGCCATGCTCAGTATGCAGAAGGTAAAGTGTATGATGACGAGCAAACGATAAAGGAAAGGATGCTAAATTTTACCCAATCAACAAGCCTTTCCTGGGCACGTGGTGCCCTTTTCTGGGGGTGAGCAGGTGGCCCCAGCCTCTGCTTTGCTTTCCTTTCTTTTGGCTGACACCTGCCCCCATCCCACTTGAGTGGTCCCACTTGAGAAACAAGGGGGTGGTACCCTGGCCCAGATCCCTCCTCCATCCAGGCTTGGGTTGAGTGTTGTTAGTGGGGATCCATGATTATAGGTTGGACCCTGAGCCGGGTGTGTCCCCTTCCCTAGGAGAGACACAGAAACTGGAGACAGTATGGCTCTCGGGGATCTGCCATAATGAGAAGAACGAGGTGATGAGCAGCAAGCTGGACATTGACAATATGGCTGGGGTCTTCTACATGCTGCTGGTGGCCATGGGGCTGGCCCTGCTGGTCTTCGCCTGGGAGCACCTGGTCTACTGGAAGCTGCGTCACTCAGTGCCCAACACATCCCAGCTGGACTTCCTGCTGGCTTTCAGCAGGGTAGGTGCCTAGGGGTCTAACTAACCAGACAGGTCAGAGCTGGCCATGGCTTCATGTAAAAACTGAGGTCCTGGGAGGTGGCCACTGGGGGTGGAATCCTCATGTGCCATTTAGGGGATAGTGTGGTTAGGAGAGTCAGCCTCTGGGGGCTCAGACATCAAATTCATGGGAAAAGCAGCAGAGCCTGGCACGTAGGGGACACCCAGCAAACAGCTGCTTCTGGGACTTGAAGCCTCGTGCTTGGGCAGGCAGGGACAGTGGCGGCTCCTGGCTCACAGCCTCTTTCCTGCTGCCCAGGGCATCTACAGCTGCTTCAGCGGGGTGCAGAGCCTGGCCAGCCCCGCGCGGCCGCCCAGCCCGGACCTCACGGCCGACTCGGCCCAGGCCAGCGTGCTCAAGATGCTGCAGGCGGCGCGCGACATGGTGACCACGGCGGGCGTGAGCAGCTCCCTGGACCGCGCCACGCGCACCGTCGAGAGCTGGGGCAGCAGCCTCCGCGCGCCCCCGCCCGCCT